>JAOXYD010135441.1:0-24588 GCA_028565735.1 Pinacopodium congolense | reverse complement strand
GCCGGTACCGCCGGTTTCGGGCGGTACCGGCCGGTACGGTACGGTAAACAAAAGCTTGCTAACCACTGCTTAAAGTGGCGAATGATACGGCCATGGCGGCGGAGAGAATAATATAAATATAAACATTCATAGAATATGAATTATTGAAATGAGAAGAAATGGAAGAAACACGTGGCACTGGGAATTACGGCATACGGGTTGCCGCCAAAAAAGTAAGGAACGTGAAATGCTAGAATCAAAAGACGATCGTCATTTTAATTTGATATCTTTATAATTATTATAAATAAAAATGTTTTTATATTATAAAATTAAAATTAATCTATGTTAATTAAAAAAAATTTAGGATTAATATTATGAGCACTACTTGTGATTTGTTAAATTATCATTTCAGTTTTTAAATTTTTATTTTTTTTAATTATCAGTCTTTTATTATATTTTACTTATATAAATTAATAAATTTTTAATATATATTTATGTCACATTAATAAAATTTGATAAAAAATCATAATTAAAAAGAAATAAAAGTGTAGAGATTAAAATAATAATTTTTTAATTATAAACATTAAAGTAATAATTTAAAAAATTTCAAAGATATTAACCCAAAATTTTAAATTAATAGAATAATATTATTCTTTTGCCATAACTGTTGGCCTCGAAATTAGTTGTTAGGGATGAAGGGAAGGAGACAAATGACCGCGACTGGAGGTGGGGATGGGTCATCAATATTTCAAACACTAGGCAAACCAGATAATGAGTGAATCTTTCATATTCTATTAAAGAGTTAATTATATTTCAATTCTAAAATTTATTTTATTTCTAATACTAACCAATTCTATTAAAATAACTCATATATGCATAAAATATTGATTTATTTTAAAATAATTTGTATCGAAAACTTCAAAAAAATTAATAAAACCTGTAATAGTAGAACTCCATTATAGTTCCCAACACAATAATTGGTTTGAGAAAAATAATGAAGACAAAACAGAAACACAGACTAATGTATTAACAAAAGATTAAAAATTCGTGGTAAAAGATATAAATCATATTCATGATCATCAATCACAAAAGAATACCTTACAAAATTACAATAATCCTTTCATAAATCATATTCATGATCATCAATCACAAAAGAGTATCTTACAAAATTACAATAATCCTTTCGAAATTCAACTAATGATACACAAGTCTCCTCTTCGTCGTCATCTTATAACTTAATAAACAAATTAGATAAAGTTGGAAAGACAAACAATTAAATAATAATTAAAAATGATTAAGGAAAAAAAAAGTATGACAACGAGATAATTGTAAAATGCTCATATTTAACTAGGCTTACATTAATATCATTTTGAAATCCAATTGAACCCACATAAATGAACTTAATTCATCTAACAAAAAACCCTCTCTTACGATACGTTTATTTGAATTGTTAGTTATAATTTTTTTTATTTTTATATTAAATTTTGTATATTTTTTATTTTATATTGTATTAATATATTATTTTTATTAATTTATGTGTTACTTTTTTCGTTATTATATTTAAAAATAAAAAATAAAAAATAAAAACTCAACTAAATAAGATATTAAATTTTTTTTCTCTCCCTTTTTCACTTAGCAGTCGTCACAACCCCTTCTCTTTTCTAATTGGCCAGCTCTCTCTCATTATCTTCTCTTTTGATAGAGCCCATGTGCAAATTTTAAGGTAAAAGCTTTATATGGTTTTGTTTCTCTATTTCTCTTTCATGTTTTAACTTTCATTCCTCAAATTAGAACTCCAGTCTTTTATAAATGGCGTAAAAGGGTCTTCCATAGCCATTTCCGTATGCTTTATTTTCAAGCTTTGAGAGAGATTTTGTTCTTTGTGCATCTTCTCATGTTTAATAGTTAAATACCCATTTGAAATTATCTCTATTCTAAGCTTTTGAAGCTTCTGAAATAGACCATTTCCACGTTTTCCAAACTTTTGTTTTTTTTTTAATAATTAAACAACAAGCTTGTTTCTCTTTGTTATCTTCTTTCTCCTTTCCTACCTCTCTTGATCTATCATGGAAAACCTTTTGGCCAAAAAGGACTAGATATGTACAGTACATATAACAAAAGAGAAATTTCCTTAAATTCTCAGCCTCATATCCCGATTTTGAGGCCTAGTATCCACTCAAGGACAACAAATTTAACTATCAAATTCTAGGACCTTTATGGATTCACTATAGTTGGCAATGCAGTCAAAGATAATAATAAAATATAATTATGGAAAAATTGTTTATAGTGATTGTAATACACATTACTCTTTGGGTAGATCAAAAATGGAATAAAAATTAAAGTTACCATGTTTTTCTAGTCTTCTTGATTAAATTAATTAGTTCAGCACTCCATCAAGTCATACTTTAATTTTAATCATCAACCTATTAGAGCGCAACATTTATAATTAACATCCTTGACAAATGTTGCGTTCATATATATCATGATAAATTCCCTTAAAATCAAAATTTTAGGTTATAAGGTACACTATAAATCTTATTTTAATTATTGAGAAAAGTTCTGATCCATGTTTAATAGAAGTTGACTATAATTAGATCGTGATGATAGAATGGAATAAAAATCAGGACCTAGCGTGTAATTTTAGTCATTTTGAATATTAGGTAAATAATAACTAAGATACATTCCTTTATGTGTGAATGTTTTTTTGTATATCGTGAATGTTGGATATTATCGTAAAATTATAATAGTTTGATTGTATATAAGTGGCGATTGGAGTGTAACTATATTTATGTTTTGTGTACTAAGTGTTTTTATTAAAATTTATTGTTATGATAATTAACAACTAAGTGAAATTGTAATAATTGGATGTTATATAATAAATTATTGATGTTAATTAGATTGCATAATTACATAAGATCCATAAATTATTTATTTTATAATACTAGGTGTATTTATTATGTGATTAAACAATATTTGAGTGTATTATAGATTGTGAGATGAATTATTTAAGTAAAAGATTTATGGTGATATGACACTGTGAAGAAATTGAGATTTTAGGGGTATGTGAAATGCAGAATTAATTTTAAGTTATCCATGAATGCAAGGATTTCTTGAAGAATGAGTGGATATAAATATTGTAACGCAGCATGAATACTTAAATTACGATACATTAAGAATTTGAAAGAGATAGTAAATTAGTGATTTACCTAAGGCATGGTATATTTAATTGTCAGATTGTGATAATGATGTGGCTATGATTTACGAGATTATAATTATGTTTCGCTTAATACGTATGCATAAGGCAGGTGCCAGTATATCTTAAGTATCGAAATATCCCATGCATTTTCAGTTAGGCATAGGAGTAATGTCAGGGTATTTCAAGTAGCAATAGATATCATTTGTTGTATGACTAGGCATTGAAGTAGTATCGGGTACTTGATGTAAATGAGAAGTACTCTGTGCTTGTTATTTATTTATTTATTTTTATTTAAGATAAGATGATGCGATGATGAAATATGTCGATAGACCATTGATATAATCCCACTGAGTTAAGTAGGGCCCTAAGTAAAAAGTATAATAAAATATGGATAAAAATATAGATATCCTTAAGAAATCATTATATAAGAACATCTTATGTGTAATAGACTGACGATAAGAATCATGTTTATAAGTGATACATTTTGTGAAACAATTGATTAATTGATTACAATGTTGACGTGATGAATTTGTAAAAATTATCTATATGAGTATTATTTTGATTTTATATATTACGTATATTGTGATGTGTGACAGATACATTTTATATTTGTCCTTTATTAAGTTAACAGCCTATCCATTATTATTTTAATTTTTCAGGAGATAGATTATAAAGTCTAATTCTCTTCAATACTCGAAATTTCACCTCATTAAAAGTGATAGGTCGACGAGTGATGTCTCAAGAATACTTTTAATTATTATTATACTTTTAGAATATTATTAAGTAAATATTATGTTCTTTTTCTATTATTAAAAGGATTTTAAGTTTTGTTCTTTTTCTATTGTTGGAATGTTATCTTAGGATTGGATAACATTAACTTAATTGGATTAATTTATTTAAATTTATTGAATTGTAAAATGCTTTATTAGATGAATACAAGGATTTTGTTTTACATTGACTGAGAGTTAAATTTATTATATATGGTATTAATGTCTTGGAGAATATTTTTTTTAAGGGTATTACATTAGATGATATTAGAACAGGGTTACGCTTTTAGGGATAAATAAAATAAGTTTAAAGGAAAAGAATTTGAAATATGAGTCTTTAAATATTGTAGGATAGCTTCTAATAATGCGAATTCCAGCTAAAGGCTTGTAAAGGCGAATTTGATAATTCAATGGATAAAGGCATAATGGAGTTATGCAAGAGTTGGTATTGGAACCCACAGTTCCTCTTAGTGATGTCCCAATGGTAGAGATACCTCCACAGTACATGCAATTTTTTTAAATGATGTTATAGAACCAAATGCAAACTCATGCCCAAGTACAAATTCATATGCAAGCTTTTGTATAAGCATTAATGTCAACTCAAGTAGTACCTAATATTGACTGCAATTTCTTAAGACTTAAGAAGTTTGAGGCTATGGAGTTTAAAGGTATTATAGACTTAAAAGGAGGTAAAGATTGGTGGAAATAAATAGAGGTAATTCTGGATAAGTTGAATTGCATACAAGAGAACACCTACAGTACCTTATATCATTATTTCAAGATCGTGCATTGATTTGATGTTAGGTAGTGAAAAGGGCATATGAACCACAGGTGGTATTATGGAAGGAATTCTAGAAATAATTCAATGATAGGTACAGTCTGTGGATTTATATGGACGAAAAAAGAAAGAGTTTATAAACTTAATGCAAGCTAAAGAGATGTCAAAGACAAACTATAATGAGCCTTTTACTACATTATCAAAGTATACACCTAAAGCTGTGGTAGACCTAGTTGATCGATGTGACCATTTTAAACAAGAACTTCAGACCAAGATTAAGGTAGGATTGATTATAAGAATTATTGATTTTATGAAGTTACTAGAAGTTACCTTTAGGATGGAAGAGGTACTAAACTAAGATGGGAAAGATATGAGACAAAGAGACAACAAGCAAATTATAAAGGAGAGTCAAGAAAATCAATTAAAAGAGGGGGTGATCATTCTTTTTCAATCGATGGAGGAAGACCTCCGAGGAGTAACACTATTTTTGGGGGAGGCAATTTCTCTAATTTTACTAGATCTAGTGGTTTTGGAAAAGGTTTGAGAGATTATGGCTCCTTCAATGCACCTTATACTAAGTCAAGTAGAGGACCTAATTATAGACTTAAAGGATCATATGGTAGGGGAACAGGTTTAATACAAACCTATACTTCATATAGGAGGCAGTATACTGGACCACGTTTGAGACTTATAGGTATAAGGAAGACTTGTTATGCTTGAAAGGGGCAGAGACACTTCGTGAGAGATTGCCCTAATCCATTAAGGGGCTCTAGTAGCAGAACAATATATGTGACCTTAACTTAGACTAATGTAGGAGATAGTGGTAAATGAGTTGGTAAAAATAGAGGCACAGGCATAAGTAATAGAGGACGTGGGAGTGATTTAAGTACTAATGAAGCTTAGACTACTCAGGCGAGAGTTTACCATTTGATAAGAGAGGCAGAACAATAGTCAATGATATAATATCAAGTATGATTTTCTTATTTAATGTTATGACTCATGTTTTAGTAGATCCGAACTCTATATATTCATTTATTACATAAAACTTTGCATTTAAAGTTCCAAAAGAGATTAGCTCCCTACCTTATGATTTGAGGGTGCATCTGCTTATAAGGGAAAATGTAATAGTAAATGGTGTGAGGTGAGTGACTTTAGTAAGGATTAAATAGGTAGAGTTACCAACGATTTGATCATGATAAATTTGAAGGAGTTTGACATGATCTTAGGGACAGATTGGTTAGCACGATATTAAACAATAGCAGACTGTTATAACTTGAAGGTGATGATGGAGTCTTTAGAAAAACTAGAGATGGTGTTTATGGAAGAGCGAACAATATTACCAATTTGTATCATTTCAGCAGTGACAACTAGATAGTTAATGTTAGAGGAATGTGATGCATACTGGACTCATGTTATGGACACGAGGGAGATAACTCCAAGGTTGGAAGAGATTCTTATAATGAGAGGGTTTTTTTAAAGTGTTTCTTGATGATTTATCGAGTTTACTACCTCTAGAAAAGGTGGATTTTACTATTAATATATTGCCTGAACGTACATCAATTTTAATTGCACCTTACAGGATGGTTCCAATGGAGTTATAGAAGTTAAAAAATTAATTAGAGAAGTTATTAGAAAATAGGTTTATCAGACTAAGTACATCGTTATGGGGAGGTTTAGTTTTGTTTATGAAGAAAAACAATGGTAATATGAGACTTTGTATTTATCAATGTTTTAAAAACTGAACCAGCCATCAAAACAGTAAAGAAAGGGGTTCAAGGTTTAAGGATTCAACCGGTTTTAAACCGATATAAAATATCTAAATTATGAAAATACATGTAAAAATATGATAAAATTAAATATATGATTAAAATAGAAATAAAACACCAATATCTATTAATGTCTAATCAATAATAATAATTTTAACTAAAAATGAATCTAACATAAGAAATTAAAACAATAGAAAAAATTAAAATTGTGTTTCTGAAGGAAGTTATATCTCATCTTCATTAAGAATTCCAAATTCTCCAACGCTATATAAAGAATCATAATCCGTGCTTTCATTTAACGTATTTACATCAACATCTTCTGCTGCATTTAAATAAACTATAAATTAATAATAAATAAATTATTTTCTAAAATAACATATAATTTAAAAATAAGATAGGAACTTATCGTCAGTAAATATGCCTAATTCATTTGTTGTGATAACTGCCTTCTCTTTATAAACCACACTTTCAAGTTCGTTATAATCAAGATCAGTTGTTAGGTCTTCTTCTTCGATCCAAAAATCAATATATTCAATGCAGTCGATGTCAATTAGATTATATGTTCTCTTCTTATTAAGTGTTCTGAATAAATAATATAAAATATAAAATTAATAATAAAATTTTAAAATAAAATTTAATTAAGAAAATATTTATTCTTCATCTTCAGATTATAAGTAACATAAATAAGGTCATTAAATCTTTAATGCTCCAAACGATTTCACTTTTTGATATGAATGCATTTAAAAACATTCGAGTTATGTTCACAATCTGATGCAAAAGCCGTTTGACTGAGTAATCTAATGACAAGGTTTCTTAAGGTTTGAACACTTTCACCAAATAATCTTCACCACTCATCTGTATTTTGAATTAAAATTTATCAAAAAAATATTTAAATATATTATTAATAAGTAAAAAAATAAAACTTAAATTAAGAAAACTTACCAAACTGTATTTTTTCATCATAAGTTCCCTCTTTACAGATGATCTTGCAAAACTCTTTGAATTTTAATGATACACTTTTATTTTGTTTAATACTTTTGATTGTTCTTTTAGAGAAAATATTCCTTTGCGCTCAATCACATTAAAAATACCATTCATTACTACATTTGTACATATAGATTAACTAAATAAGCAATAAGGATTGAGAAAATAATCCGCCAAATGGATCCTTTAAGTAAGATGCTTATCACATCATTTATCAATAATTTCTACATAAGGCTTGTATAATCTCTCTTTCCCTTTGAAAAGATTCATAATTATTTTACGAACCTTATATATGCCATCATATATATAACCTAAAGGTGGCTTCTCATCTGAATCAATAATCTTAAAAAAAATCTTATTAGTGGAGCCACGATCTTCATAACACTCAAATAAGCATATCAAAATTTATTATCTATAATAATAGTATAAAATTCTTTTCCTTTCTCACCTTTTGATATTTTGTGACGTAAAAGTGTTTACTACTCACTAAATTTTGAAGTACTCATTTATGATCATAAACATTTTTCAAGGTTATAAATGTAGTTGCAAATCTAGTAGCAACAGGACATACTATCTCAACCTAATCTTCTTACTTTCTCAATTAAGAAAAAAGATTAAATGATTATACATAAAAATTGTGATCTTAAATACACGTGAACTAAGATTAGAAATATGAGGCATAGATCTAAATATATTTTAAAATGAGATTAACAAAATGAGCAGCACATGGAGACCAATAAATATTTTGATTCTAACAAGTATCCAGCTGATACATAATTAGCCGCATTATCTGTAACGAAGTGAATTACATTCTTTGGTCCAACCCATTCAAAAATTTCAGAAAATATTTTAAATAAAGTATGAGAACATTTCACCACATCTGAATTATCAAAAAACTTGACAAAAGTTGTCCTAATATCACAGCAAACTAAAAAATTGATCAAAGTTCTTTGTCTTTGATCAGTCTAACCATATGCTATAATAGTGCATTATGTTATTTCCCATCTAAATTTATATGAATTTACAATCAATTGATTTTCTTTCTATAAATCTTGAAATAAAGGCATATGAATCTCATAATAAGAAGGTGCCTTAAATTCAGGACCTAATACTATTATGGCATCTATTAATTTTTAAAAATAAGATGAGTTTAAAGCATTCAAAGGAATATAAAAATGATAAAACCATCAAGCACAAGCTCTTTTACAACGTAAAATGGAATTTTTATCATGCAAAACTCTTTTTAAATTCAACTAAGAACCCAGAGCACTTCTTGAAGGAAAATAAGAATTTATATTAATACCAGCTTTTCTTTTTCCTTTAACTAATACTTTTTTCACTTCATTATCTCTAAAAGAAATATTATGAACCTCCATATTTTCTTTTTTCTTTTTCATTTGATCTTTCAAATAATTCACAATCATCTCACACACATTAAATGATACATTCTTACAAGGAGCAATATTACCTTTTATACTGATAAGATGTTCTTTTATTATGTAAATTTCTCTACCTTTAAATATTCTATTGCAAAACATGCAATTATATTGAGTGTTTCTCTCATATGTTTGAGTAGCAGAAAAACAATTCCATGCTAGATCATTTTTACCACGAGCAAAAGATGAGTCTCTTGAATCTTTTTCTAATAGTTGAGTATTCTCCATCATAATATCAACCTGAAAAATATTTAAAATACTTATACATTTTATAATTTATTTTTAAATTTATGTATGACTTTTTCAAACATAAAATTTTTACAATTACATTAAACAAATCTCACATAAACTCAATTCTTTTATAAGGTTAATTAGTGATTACATTAATATTAAGCATTGATTATACTCTATAATTTATAAAACTAAGAAGACAATGTGATGTTTTAATTAAATCTAGGCAATTCAATCAATTTAACTTAAAATAAAATAGAATTTAGTTAATAGATTTAGAGTTTTAGACGGATAAACTCCATTACATTCAATCTTCATCCTAGATCTTCACAACTGTTCATGCCTCATGTCCTAACCTTTAACAAGATCAAGAACTGGATGATGGTGGATTAGCGAGCTGGTGATGGCTATATGACTAGATGAGATGGTGAATGAAGTCACGAATCGTTAGAGAGGAAGCGTCGGAGAGGCAGAAGCGTGATTGGATCTTGATCGATGGTGCAACGGTGAGGTGAGATGGTGATATGATTAGGTGATATGGTGATTAAGGAAGCGATGGAGATGGAGAAGCATTGGAGAGGGAGAACCATTGAAGATGAATGCTAGAGAGGGAGAAGCGTGAATAGTTTTTGATTGATGGTGCAGCGATAAGGTGAGATGGCGATGTGATTAGGTGAGATGGTGACTGAGGAAATGTCGAAGAAGGCGAAGCATTAGACAGGAAGCACTAGAGAGGGAGAAGTGCTGGAGAGGAAGCGCCAAAGAGGGAGAAGTGTTGGAGAGGAAGCACCAAAGAGGGAGAAGCGTGGTTGCTCAAGAACACCACCAAAAAGGGAAAAGTGGCTTTTGAGATACTAGGACTGGGGAAGGAGAAAGTGGTATTTGGGTAGAAAAAAGGTGGTGTCTGAGGCGCTAGGAGGAGGCTCTAAGGAGGTGATGATAGGTCTTTTGAAGAAGAAAGAATGAGGGTTTTTTAGGGGCGAAAGTACGAACTGGTAACTTATAACCTAAACTTTCCAATTATTATATTAAATTAAACTGAAAAATTGAATGCTTTAGATTTAACCAAATCAAATCAATCAGTCTAATTAGGTTTTTAAAACATTGGCATTTATTATCAGCAATTCAATAAGGTAATAGTGAAGAATAAGTACCTATTATCGAGAGTTGATGACTTGTTAGATTAACTGAGAGGACCTGTAGACTTTTTAAAGATTGAATTGAGATCAAAGTATTGGCAATTATGGATAACATATCAAGAGACACCTAAAATTGCTTTTTGCACCCATTATGGCCATTATGACTTTCCGGTGGTGCCATTTAAATTGACTAATATACCAATAGCATTTATGACATTGATGAACTAAGTCTTCCAAGAATATTTAGATCAATTTGTAATAGTTTGGGTTGATGATATCCTAGTAAATTTAAAAAGCAAGGAGGAGCATAAAATCATTTCAGAGTTGGCATTGCAAACTTTAGAGGAAAAATTGTTGTAGACTAAGCTACATAAGTATGAATTGTGGTCTAAGCAAGTAGTTTTCTTAAGGTATATTATAGCCAAAGAAGGTGTCATGCTAGATCCTACAAAAGTAAAGGCAACTATAGAGTGGGAGCCATAAAAAAGCATGATAGAAATTAGAACTTTCTTAAGATTTTTGAAAAAAGTAGGCTCTTATCAATAGGCTGAGCAATGCCAAGAGAGTCTTGATGAGCTGAAGAAGAGATTGACATATAAACCTATCTTGTTATTACTGTCAAGTGGTGAAGGCTTAAGGTATATACTAATGCTTCCAAGTTAAGATTGGGTTATGAGTTGATGTAGAATGCAATGATATTATTATATATCGTACGTTAGTTAAGAGTTCATGAGTCAAGTTATCCAACTCATAACTTATAGTTAATGGCAATTCTACATGTATTAAGGATTTGGATAAACTAATTATATAGGGAGACCTTTTAAATTCTCACTGATTATAGGAGTCTTAAATATATTTTGACTTTAAAATAACTCAACTTAAGATAAAGGAGGTGAATGGAGTTGTTAAAAGATTAGGAATGTACCATAGATTATCACCTAGAAAAAATGAACGAGGTAGCGGATGCTTTGAATAGGAAAAACTCAGGCACTTTAGTTAGTGTTGAAGGATATAGTTTAATCTAATTAGTAAAGATGAGAGCCATGGATGCATAATTGGAGATTGAATAGTAGTTTAATTATTAACAGCCCTGTAGATTAGACTAGATATGGGTGATAGGATTAGTGAAGTCCAAACTAATGATCCATTTTTATCACAGATGATGGAAGGGATACAATAGGGGAAGGAACCAAAGTTTTCAATAAGATTTAATGAGGTGATAATAAATGGGAAACAAGTTTATGCTCATAATACAGATGGCCTATATAAGGAGATTTTAAAGGAGGCTTATAATGTATTGTATATGATGCATCCTGGTATAACAAAAATGTACCAAAATCTAAGACGTTATTGTTGGTGGCTAATAATGAAAAAGGATGTAGTAGAGTTTGTGGCGTGATGTTTATCCTATTAGCATGTTAAGGCTAAGCATCAGGCTCCAGTTGGGATATTCAAGCCTTTGGCGATACCATAATGAAAATAGGAGAGTATTACTATAGATTTTACAATGATTTTACTAAGGATTAGTCACAAACATGATTCAATTTGTGTTATTATGGAAAAATTAGCTCACTCCTTACTTGTTTAACAAACAAACTCATTAGATAAGTTAACAAGGTTGTTTGTTAATGAGATGGTGAGGCTTCATAGAGTGCTTGTATCCATAGTTTCAAATTGAGATCCATGTTTTACATCTCGATTCTGGAAGAGTTTGCAAATAACATTAGGTACAAAGTTAAACTTAAATACAACTTGTTGTCCACAAACAAATAGGCAATATAAGCATATTATTCAAACATTAGAGGATATGATAAAGACATGTGTGTTGAATTTTAAAGGACATTAGGATACATGTTTTCCTTTAATAGAGTTTGCTTACAATAACAGTCATTACTCTAGTATTGAGATGACATATTTTAAGGCATTATATTGTAGACTATGTAAAGATCTAGTATGTTGAGATGTTAAGGGTGTTAAGTTATTAAAAGGACCAAAGTTAGTTCAGGAGATAGTAAAGAAAACTAAAGTAGTAAAAAAGTGTTTAAAAGTAGCTCTGAATAGATAGAAAACTATATGGATTAACGTAAATGTGAGATGGAGTATGAGGTTGATGATAAGATGTTTTTATGAGCGTCACCTTATAGGGATATTGCATGAATTAGAAGAAAAGAGAAGTTAAGCCCGAGATATATTATTCCATATGAGATTTTTCTATAAATCAAGTCATTAATTTATCAATTGGATTTTCCATAAGAATTATCTAAGAGATATGATGTTTTCTATGTTTCTATGTTGAGACGTTATCGGTATAATCCAAGCCATGTCATACTTAAACTTGAAATTAAGGTAGCTAAAGATTTGATTTATAGAAAGGAGCTAGTAGAGATTTTAAAAAGAGAGATAAGACGATTGAGGACAAATACCTATTATGTGAGTCTTATGAAAATGCGACCGTTCTTTAAAGGAAGCCACTTGGGAAGTGAAAAATGATGTGAGATGTCAATATCCTCATATGTTTGAAACGTCAGGTCCATAGTTAATTTTTAGGGTGAAATTTTCTTGGGGGAAGAATTGTAACATCCTTAAATTTAACTAGCTTATATTAATATGATTTTGAAATTTAGCCTAAGCCACCTAAATGAACCTAATCCATCTATCGTAAAACCCTCATTTAGTTTTTTTTCCTCTCCTTTTTTCACTTAGCAACAATCATATCCCCCTCTAATTGACCAACTCTCTCATTATCTTCTCTTCTGAT
The DNA here is from genome assembly GCA_028565735.1 of Pinacopodium congolense. Taxonomy (NCBI): domain Eukaryota; kingdom Viridiplantae; phylum Streptophyta; class Magnoliopsida; order Malpighiales; family Erythroxylaceae; genus Pinacopodium; species Pinacopodium congolense. The sequence continues at coordinate 11,554 of JAOXYD010135441.1, read as the reverse complement.
AGAGCCCACGTGAAAATTTTAAGGTAAAAGCTTTATATGATTTTTTTTCTCTATTCATCTTTCATGTTTTAATTTGCATTTCTCATGTTAAAGCTCCAATATTTAAGTAATGGCAAAAAAAAAAAGGTCTTCTATAGTTATTTCTATATGCTTTATTTTCAAGTTTTAGGAGATAGTTTGTTCTTTGCCGATCTTCTCGTGTTTAATAGTTAAATACCCATTTGAAGCCATTTCTTTTCCAAGCTTTTGAAGCTTTTGAAACTGACCATTTCAAGCTTTTCCATTCTTTGGCTTTTTTCTAATAATTAAACAATAAGTTTATTTCTTTTTATTACTTTATTTCTCCTTTCCTACCTCTCTTGATTTGTCACAGAACATTTGTTAGCCAAACGAACTAGATATGTACAGTACACGTAATAAAAGGGAAATATTCTTAAATTTCTAGCCTTAAAAGGGAAATATGTACAGTGCCATATATTTTGTTAAAAATTGTTTATTATGAGAATTAACGACTAATTGAAATTACAATAATTAAATATTACATCATAAAATATGAGTGTTAACTGGATTGCATAATTAGGTGAGATTCATAAAAGATCTATTTTATAATACTAGGTATGTTCAATATATGATTGAATAGTATGTGAGTATGTTATCAATTGTGTTTTGAATTACTTAGGTGATGGATTTGTGATGATATGACATAGTGAACAAATTTAGATTTTGTGGGTATGTGAAATGTGGTATTAATCTTGAGTTATCCATGAACGCATGGATTTCTTTAAGAATCAATGGAAATTTCTTGAAGAATGAATGGGTATGAATATTGTAATATGGAATGAATACTTAGAATTGTAATATATTGAGATTTTAAAAGAGATAGTGAATTAGTAGCTTGCTTAAGATAGGATATATTCAATGGTTGGATTATGATGATGATGTGGTTATGATTTATAAGATTACGAGATTATGATTATAATTATAATTTGCTAGGCAATTGTCTATAGAGAAAATGTCAAGATATCCTAAGTCTTATGGATGTCTTGTGCATTTTCAAATAGGTATTGGAGTGGTGTTGAGGCATCCAAGGTAGCGGGGGACATCCTGTGCTGTATGATTAGGCATTGAGGTGCTGTCAGGGTACTTGATATGATTAACAAGTATCCTATGTTTGTTATTGATATTATATATGTATATATATATATATATATATATTCTAGTTGAGATATGATAATGTGATGATGAGATAAGTCGATAGATCATTAATATAATTCTACAAGGTCAAGTAAGGCCCTAACTAAAAAGTGTAATAAAATATGGTAAAAATGTAGATGACCATAAGAAATCATTATATATGAACATCCTATGGTGTGATGGATTGATGGTAAAAATCATGTTTGTGAGTGATACATTTTGTAGTACAATTGACTAATAGGTTACAATGTTGATATGATGAATTTATAGAGAGTGGTTATATGAGTATTATTTTGAATATATTATGCATGTTGAGTTATTTGGTAAGTATATTTTAATTACCCCTTATTAAGTTGGTAACTCATCCCTAATCAATTAATTTTTCATGAGATAGATAGAATTTGACTCTCTTTAGTATTTGGGATTTTGCCTCATTGAAAGTGGTAGGTGGGCCAACGATGTCATAAAGATACTTTTGATTGTTATTACACTTTTTAAGAATATTATTAAGTAATGATTACATTTTTCTTTTTTTATTGTTAAAAGAATTTTAAGTTGTTTTCTTTTTCTATTGTTGAAATTTTTTTTGGATAACATTAACTTTGTTGGATTGATTTATTGAAATTTGGTGAGTATAGAGTTGCAACACACTTTATTGGATGAATACAGGGATTTTGTTTTACATTGATTGCAAATCAAATTTATTGGATGTGGTATTAATGTATTTAAGAATGGAAATTTTCATTAAAGGTGTTACAATAATACAAAATCTTCTTCAACAAATCCATTCTAACCTAAAGAACAAAACTCTAATAAAGAAGTTAATGACAAGCTTAAACTCAATAACGATAGAAAATTAAAAGAATATTTTTATTTATTTTAAATCAAATAACATCTAAAAAATATTTTTTTCAATATTACTCTCAAATTTAATGAAATTTCATAATAAATACAATATTATTATTTGATAGATCTTAATTACAAAAATGAATAATTTCTATAAAATTGTTACAAAAATCCAAAAGAGATTAAAAGTAACTATCAATTAAAAATTAAAAATTAATTTTAAAAGAGATGATCATGTATGTGAAATTGAATTTATAGTTAAAACCTCTTATGTAATAACTGAAGACATCTACCACACAATATTCTTAAGAACTTCCTTTATAAAACTTATCACCTTTTACTAATTAAATCATGATAGTATATTAATGAAAATCAACAACAAAAGAATATGTTTCCGTTTAATAGAAAAATCTAAAATAAGAAACATAAACCCCATTAAAGCATGTTCTACATATGAAAATTAATTTAATAATATAATTCATGCAAAACAAAAATGATTAAACTACTTAGAACAGATATTCTAATGGAAATTTTGGTTAAAAATTAGAAAATGAAATTATTAAATGAAAATTTTAAACATTATAAAAACATTGAAGTTGAAATATGTTCTAACTTACTAGATGCTTTTTGGGATAGAAAACAACATATAGTCTTGCCTTATGGAACAAAAGTTTAGTTAAAAAAATCCCTACTAAAACTAGACTTACAGAAATAATAAAGATTTGAAAAATTATTACAAACAAGAAATAAATGACGTTAAAAAATTAATCTCTTTTCCTACGTCTCCTTGGAGCTATGCCACCTTCTATGTTAATAAAAATTTTGAACGACAATGAGGATTACCTAGTCTAGTAATAATTATAAACTTTTAAACAAAGCTCTCATATGGATAAGATATCATATTCCTAGCGAGGACTTGATACCAAACGTTTATAATGCTTATAGTTTTCCAAAATTTGATATGAAGTTTAAGTATAGATCCTAAAGATAGATACAAAACTACCTTTATTATTCCTTGTGGAAAATATTAATGGAATGTCATTCATGCTCCATCGAAAATTTCTAAGAATGATTAATGATTTTTTCTCTCCCTACTTGTAATTTATATAGATGATATCTTAATATTCTCCTCACTGATAGAACAACATTTTAAACATATCAAGACCTTCATCTATATAATCAAGAAAAATGGTTAGCCGTATCAAGAACAAAACTTAGTCTTTTCCAAATAAAAATTAAAATTTTAGAACTTTACGTTCAACAAGGCACAATAATAACAACTAAAAGAAATTTTTAATTTACTAACAAATTCACTTATCAAATATTAGACAAAAAATAACTAAAAACATTGTTAGCAAGCTTAAATAATGTAATAGATTTTTAAACCTAAATAGATTATGCAAATCATGCACGATAGACTTAAGCAAAAATCATGACCCTTAGACAAAGAACATACAAATATAGCTAAAATCTTAAAGAAATAATTATTTATTATTGTAGAAATAATAAATATTTTATTAATAATTAATAAATATAATGAAAATTTAAATTATTAATAAAATAAATTAACATTACATTAAGAACTATTATGTTTCTAATATAGATGTGATTAATTAATAAATTACTGTATTTGACAAATTTTTGCTTTACTAATTTTCAATCAATCTCTATGACATTACTATTCATGCATAGAATTTTTTTTTTTGAAATATATCGAATTATTCATGGGGAGAAAATTGGTCTCATATGTTATTATTTTTAACGGAGAAAGTTGTATGACGGGGATATATGATAATGTTAGGCAAGTATAAGAATTTCTCACAATATTTTTGGGACACGTTAAATTTTACTGAAGTTAATGAAATTACCAATGTTGGGGTCTTTTAACCAATTTTTTTATAAATAATTATATGTTTATTTTTTTCAACTTGGAAATTATTTTGTTGTTTTAACTCACTCTCCGCATTTGCAACTTTAACAATTGAAATTAATATAGTTGATATATTGGCTATATATCACTCTCCGCATTTGCAGCTTTAACAATTGAAATTAATATAGTTGATTTATTGGCTATATTTGAAACAAATTGAAAGTTTATTAATTTTTTATAATTATTGTTATTATTAAAAACTGGGTAAAATTCCAAATCTGATGTATAATTATCCTTGGCACCAACTTTAAAACGGAGGTAAATCCAAGAATATCTAATTCTACGAAAGAGCTTTTCTTTAGTCTACATGCGAAATATTGCTTTACCTTAGCAGCTTTGAAATGGATTTTTTTGGTTTGTTTCTGGATCAGTAATTTGTATGTCTTAAATGATGTCCTTCCCCATATTAACGAAGAAAAATAGGTATGCGCAGGTCACTTGAATAATATGTTTTTGAGTAGGATTATGAGATTCTTTATTTAGAACATCCACCGTACAGAACCTAAAAATCTGTTATGGCAATTGTTATAAGGGATTTCGTTCCTCCGATACATATTAATTCAAAATCTCGTTCTTAAATCAGTAGAGATACCTCCAACTAAAAAGAATGGAGAAAAACATTGGAAGAGTGGTGAAACTTGTTACGGACTACTAAATAATAATTTTAACTGAAAGTCATGATCAATTCTATAGAAAATTAGTAATATTTTTCAGTTATTCTTAATGTTACGCAAAAGAAAAAAAAACTCCTAGATGCAAAGAAAATTAAATAAATAGAAAAGGTAACTAACATAATTAAATTAAATTAAATAAGAAAGCAAATAATAAGAAACAAGTAACAAAGACAAAAGGTAAGTAGAAGATATTATTCATATTTATAAATTGAAAATATAAATTTTGTTATGTTTAAAATGCTATCTTATAGACACAATCAAATTCTTACGTCCTTAATTCCTTCAATTTTAGATAAGTTTTATATGAAAGAAAACTTACTTCTAACCACGTGACAATATAAAATAAACTTTCTAAATTTAGTAGTGCAACAACATTAAAAACTTGAGAACAACTAACCTAATCCATAATTACACAAACTCGGACTATATAATTTAGAGAATTAAAACTTTATACTAAGTTAAATAAGTTTACTTATAAAATTAATAAACATAACAACACTTATAGTAATCGCTAATGACAATTACAAATCAAAAGGTCAAACTTGGCAATTGAATTAGAAATAGAGTGATCAATCCTACTTGTAATCCTTAATTCATGACTCTTAATCGGAGTTCCAACTCAATCCTAGTATAACTCACAAAATCCATTCAAGTTCAATTTTAATTCCAATCTCACAAATATAAGTTATTAATCCATCCAACATCTTTTAACCCAAAAGAAAAATAAACTAACATACTAAAATCAATAATAATATAAACTGAAATTAAACAAAATAGAAAAATAAATACATAAATTATAAATAACGAAACAAGAACAAAGATAGATTTAAGGAGAAAAACACTATATTAACAAAAACAAAGGATTCAACAATTACTTAACAAAACTTAAACGAAAAACATAAGAAAACAAAATGAAAATGCATAAATAACATAAAACTAACCAAAACAGTAAGTAATAAACACTTAAAACATGAAATCTAAAGAATAGAAACTTAAATAACATGAAAAGACAAAAGAAAATAACCTTAAAACCTAAAGAAACAAGAAGAAAAGGATTGCCAAAAATGGGAGAGCGAAAATCTACTCTAATCTTCTATTGATATGCCTCTCTAGGGTTTGAAAAGGGTGGTTAGGAAAAGAATCTAGAATTAAAACTCTAGACTAAATTAAATAAGTTTACTTACAAAATCAATAAACATAACACCACTTATAGTAATCGCTAATGACAATTACGAATCAAAAGGCCAAACTTAGCAATTGAATTAGAAATTACTAATAGAATGATTAATCCTACCTATAATCCTTAATTCATGACACTTAATCGGAGTTCCAACTCAATCCTAGTATAAATCACAAAACCCATTCAAATTCAATTTCAATTCCAATATCACAATTATAAGTTATTAATCCATCCAACATCTTTTAATCTAAAAGAAAAATTAACTAACATACTAAAATCAATAATAATATAAACTGAAATTAAACAAAACAGAAAAATAAATACGAAAATTATAAATAACGGAACAAGAACAAATATAGAATTTAAGAAGAAAAACATTATATTAATAAAAACAAAGGATTCAACAATTATTTAACAAAACTTAAACTAAAAACATAAGAAAACAAAATGAAAATGCATAAATAACATAAAACTAAGCAAAACAGAAAGCAATAAACACCTAAAACACGAAATCTAAAGAGCAGAAATTGAAATAACATGAAAAGACAAAAGAAAACAACCTTAAAACCTTAAAAAACAAGAAGAAAAGGACTGTCATAAGTGGGAGAGCGAAAATCTACTCTAATCTTCCATTGACATGCCTCTATAGGGTTTAGGAAGGGTTTGGAGGTGAAATATAAATTTGCCCTTTATTTTGGCCAGAGACAGCGTATTTTTGTCTTTCAATGTGGTTTATTAACCTTCAACGGCCTTTAGATTCAACCGTAGTTGATAGTTTTAGAAATAAACCCAAATGACAGTTAAAGCAAACTTAAATGGTATCCTTTATGTTTTGGACAGACTGATGTTTAACTCCTTAATAAGCTGCTGCTTACTCTATTTTGCTCTAATTCTTCTCAAAACTTGATCTTTTTAACTGGTATTTGTGTCCTAAAGTCATATATGTATGTAATCTTAAAAGAAACACAAATTAAACATTTAAACATCAAAATATAGATGAAATGATATTGAAACACATATGAGAATACAATAAAATGCATCCCTATCAAATACCCCCATACTGGAACTATTTCTGGTCCTCAAGTAATAACTTAAACATTCTATTTAAAACAATCTCAATCTAAAGTCAAAAACTAATTAGGTACAAACAAAAACTACTTCATGCCTTTGATCTAAATCATAAATTTCAACTCTATCATGACAAAAACTTGGTTAATCACATGTAAAACACACAAAATTAGTCAAGAAGCAACCCCTAATGTATAATATTAAGCATTCAAGTCATTTTATATCGTCTATCATATGAACATAGGCAAGGATGTTCAAAATAACATAAACAAACCATACATTTCAACATTTTGAGCATTTATAGGAGAACACCTAGCCTTTTATGCAAGGTCAAATATCTTTTCATAAATGACCTTAGTTACTTAACTAGGATATTACTTTTTAACTTGTTTGGGATATCATCTAAATTTTTTATGAGAAGATAAACATTTTGTCATAAACATACCCAATTACAAAGTTAGATTACACTCTAAAATGGCTACTAGCATCATTCATAACTTTAATCTTTATATAAATTCGAAGATAATGAAGTGAAAAAGATACTCACTTATTCCACAAACACAATGGACACACTTTTCTTTTCTTTTTCACTTTCAACAACATATCCAATTCCAAATTCAATTGAAAAACTATATAAAATGATCTTAAGGACTTAATATCATACAAAATGGGCTACTAAGCACATGTAAGTACTTAAAATAAAAATAAAAATGAAAAATAGGGGTTAAAAATGATTTAAGAATTGAACAATGTTCATTAAATCAAAAACATCAATTGAATTCAAATACCACAATTAATTATCAACTAAAAATTAGGATTATTTTAAGCTAAAACATTCAAATCATCATATTCAAACTCACAATTACTCAAGTGTGCAAAAAGTTCTTGTTCCCCACCCCTAACACTTAAATTAGACTTTATCCTCAATATCTTAAAATCAATGAAAGTATAAAGAGGTATAAAACAAGGATACTCCCCTGATGAGATAAACAATGAAGTTCTCGGTGGAGAGAAGGTCGTAGCTTCCACTTTTGGCTCTTACAAAATAAAACACAAAAAAAGGAAAGTCACTTAAATAAAAATCAACTAAAGAACTAGTTAGCAAAAAGAAAAGACACAAAAACTTAAAGAAAGGTTGGATTAGCTCTCAATAAGCGCTTGTTTTAGGTCTTTAACTCGACTCCTGTTATGTGCACTATCCAATATAAAATGGAAAGTTAAGCCACACAGGAAACATGCTCAATGTCATAAATGAGTCCGAAAAAGCTTTCCTCAAAATTAGCTATCATTCAGCTGGATGTCTCATAGTGTTGGAGAGGTGGAACTGCATGGCTTTGCCATCATAGTCTAAAGTTTACTCTCTACCATGGACATCTCCCTTCTACTAGGATGGCCTCCCTAGTTAATTAAGAGATGGATGTGAAGACTTTTCATCCTACTTATCATCTTCTAGCTTCAGTTTGCTCGGCCACAACTCTTAGACACCTTTGCACCCTATGACTCTTGTTCGCTCTTCTTCCTCTTCGTTAACTTGTGAAATGCTAAAAATAGGAAGTGAAACTTAGTTAGTAATAACACTAAGTGTATCACTTACCTTAGGAAGCAATGCATTCTCCTTCTTTTCTCAATCTGTCATCTCTTCTTCTTATAGTTTCTTTTGATCTTTCTTTATCTCTTTCGAGTGCTCCTATTATTCTCTATTCCATGATGAAATAGGGTACACCTCCTCCCTAAGGCCTCTCTCTGATTGGCTAAAACTACTTGAAGAAACTTGGACTTCTATGCTTCATATCACATCTTTCAATTGGCTCACTTGATCTTCCAACTCTTTCAAGCGACTCTTAGTTTCTTATTGGAATTAAAGAGTACTCATCACCAAACTCTCAACGATCTTCTCCAATGATATCTTATCAGGTTGTGGTAGCAATGATAGAGATGGAGGTATAAGTTGGAAGTATGATTGAAATTGGTATCATCTTGGTGAAGAATCAAATTCGGACTGTTGTGTAACATGTAAGATACTACATATACAAGTAAGGTAACTAAAAAAATTAACAAACATAACATACCTTAGCTTCATCTTCTTCCCTCCTTACTTGCGCCATTGAGGAAGTGAAATTCGTCATTTGTTGTTCTAACCTGGAAATAGGAAGAAAGTTAAACTCATCATTAGTATAATGAAAGTATGAAAGATCATAATTAAAAGCACAATAATAACGAGCCATCGCCACTAAAAAATCTTGAAACTTGTAAAAATTGTGAAAATAAAATAAATAGAAGACAAAGTGACAAACAATGAACCAAAAAAAAAAACAATACAAGAAATAGTTAAAACACAAGTGTTAGTTCTCCGACAATAACACCAAAAATTTGGAGGAACTTGTCACGAACTACTAAATAATAATCCTAGCTGAACCTCACTTTATAGCAGGGCAAGTCAGGGTCCACGTTATGGAGAATTAGTCGTGTTTTTCAGCTATTCCTAATATTGACTAAAATAAAAAGAAAATAAAAGAAAACTCTTATATGTAAAGGAAATTAAATAAACAAAAAAGATAACTATCGAAATTAAAGCGAATAAAATAAGAAAGCAAATAATAAGAAATATGTAACAAAGATGAAAAGTTGGGTAAAAGATATTATCTGTATTTACGAATTACAATCAATCATAAAAAAATATAAATTGTGTTATATCTAAGATATTAGCCTATAATAAAAAAAAGCTGATTCCAATCTCACAATTATAAGCCATGATTCCATCCAATATCTTCTAACTCAAAAGAAAAATAAGCTGATGTACTAAAATCAGTAATAATATGAATTGAAATTGAACAAAACAGAAAGATAAATATAAAAATCATAAATAACAAAATAAGAACAAAGATAGAATTTAAGGGAAAAAACACTATATTAATAAAAGATGAAGAATTCAACAAGTATTTTCCAACTTAATCCTAATATAAATCACAAAATCCATTTAATTTCAATTCCAATTCCAATCTCACAATTATATGCCATTAATCAATCCAATATCTTCTAACTTAAAAGAAAACTAAGCTAATGTACTAAAATCAATAATAATATGAACTGAAATTGAACAAAGCAAAAAGATAAATATGGAAATCATAAATAACAGAACAAGAACAAACATAGAATTTAAGGGGAAAAACACTATTATTAAGAACAAACGAAGAATTCAATAAGTATTTAACAAAAACTAAACTAAATACATAAGAAAACAAAATGAAAATGCATAAATAGCATAAACTTGATTAAAACAGAAATCAATAAACACCTAAAAGGTGAAATCTAAAGAGCAGAAACTGAAATAACATGAAAAAACAAAGAAAACAACCTTAAAACCTGAAGAAACAAGAAGAAAAGGGCTACTTATAGTGGAAGATTCAAAAGATCTCAAACATTTGCCCAAATCTTCTATTTATATGCCTCTCTAAGGTTTGGGAAGGATTTAAAATTGAAATATCAAGTTTATTTCATCCTGTAATGGTGATTTATTAACCTTCCACAACCCTTGGATTCAACTGTCATTGATAGTTTTAGAAATAGACCTCACAGCAGTTGAAGCAGACTTAAATAACGTCATTTATGTTTTGGATAGATCGTTGTTTAGCTCTCTAACAGGTTGCTCCTTACTCGATTTTACTCCAATTCTTCTCCAAACTTGATCTTTTCAATTGTTGTTTGTGTCCTAAGTTCATATCTGTATGTAAAATCAACATGAAAATAATTTCAATATTTAAACATTAACATAGAGATGAAATGACATTGAAACATATATGAAAATATAATAAAATGCATCCCTATCAAAGAGCAATAATATTATTTTAATTAATATAAAAATAATAAAATAACTTTTGTTAGAATTATTTTTCATGTAAGATAATAGTGGGGATAATAGTTATATAAGTAAGCAAACTTTTTGGATTTCTTCAGTTAATCGAGTAACTTCTAAAAATTTTCAATTGTGTGACTAATCTTTAAAAAATTTTTCATTTAAGAGAAAAACGTTAATTCCATTATATCCATACTGATGTGGCAAAATGAACTTTGCTATGTCATCGTCCACATGACAAAAGTGCCATGTTAGCATCCACATGTACATGTCCAAACCTTTAAAATTTTTCAATTCAGTAAGTAACCTTTTAAATTTTTTTTAATTAAGTGAGTAACCTTCTAAAATTTTCAATTAAGTGAGTAACCTTCTAAAATTTATCCAATTCAGGTTAAAATTAATTTTTTCTTATAAAAATAACAAGTGATTAATACACCAATATTTTATTAGGAAGTATTATATAACAACTTCTAAACTTAATTATTCAAAAGATTGAAAATTTAGTTATTGAAATAGAATAATTTTTAATGATATTTTAATTAGAAATAACTTTCCTATTGATATTGTAAAAATTATATTTTCAATATTATACTTTTTAATTATTCAAAAATATTTTATAATTGAATATTTTCAATTCAATTTTAGCATATAATTTTTTTCAAATTAATATATAATTTTTATAAGATACATACTTTTGTACTAAATATAATTTCAATTAAATTTATTTTTAACTATATCTAATTTATAATATATAATTAAACGTAGAAATTTTAATTGATATAACTGAGAAATTGTAAATAATTATTATG
>JAOXYD010135431.1:0-10862 GCA_028565735.1 Pinacopodium congolense | reverse complement strand
GTCAAGAATAACCTTTATAAGAGATCACTCACAATTTCTATCCCTCTCACAACCACACTTCGTAAAATAGTCACTCTTGACATACCAAGGTGTATAAAGGCTCACACAATACTTGTATATGAAAATGCATCATAAAATACACTAAAAAACTTAACTTCATATATAAACTCATAAGCAATACTCAGTAATACTTAATCTCGATGTATGAAAGCTTTATATCTTTCTTGTATATAAAAACTATACAAATGACACTTATTTATTCTCATTTCAAGGCCTTATAGCCATTGCCCAACATTCCTTAACATTAATTCATTTTACCATTACAAAACTAGTCGTTGTCTAATGTTCATCTGCCTACTTGTAGCATTCGGCTGACCGATACAATCATTTGGTCTACCAATCTCTTCATTTGGTTGACTTCAATGAATCGATCCTTACCATTCAGTTTGAAATAAAACTCAGATCAAAACAACACCAACCCAATATATCACAACACAAATTTAACAATTCAACATGACTAAATTCATTCATATTACCAAATTTTATTAATACTTTAATCTAATCAATTTCATTTATCTTATTATATAATCCATTTATTCAACACATATACTTATGCAATACCTTAAATGAATTTAACATTAAGAGGATTTTCACACATATAAAACGTAAAAAATACCTCTTGATTATGCATCCTATATGAAAATACTAAATATGAATGCATATGCATGATTGAGCGCTTTTAATACTATGGTAAGAATAAAAGAGGACTTGTAAATCAACTTACACAAAAACTTGTCAAATTCTACTCTTGAACTTGATTTTCTATCTTCAATCTTCAAGTTCATCTCCAATGCTTATCTTGTCATCAAGATGGTCTTCAACTTCATCTTTCTCTAACACAAACTCTCAAATATGTTCTTTAACTCTAAGGCTCTACAACCATGCATTTTAAGTCTTCACCATACACTTCAAGAAATATTTTCTTCAAACTTATCTATAACAAAATTCTTAAATACATTAGTAGAAAATGCTTTTTTATATCAAAACAAAGGTGGAACCAACCCTTGGTTCAATATTCTCTATAATCCTATAAAAGATGATAAAACATAAAAATCATATAATTAACATCTCATTTAAGGATTTTAACTAGGACTACATGAATATCACCCAAAATTACATCTAAAAATCCACCTAAAAGCACTAAATCATGCCTAAATTATATATGTTTTAAGGCCTATCAGTTTCTATTCCTTTGAAATTCTAATATTCCTCTCCCTCTAGATATTATAAACATACGAATCAAAAGTTATCAAGTAGGCTAAGAGGTACCCATTTATGTCCTTTCTACACCTTAGAAACCAATCTATAGTCTTTATAAAACTATTCATTACAATATTTGTGTTGCATAGCTCAAATATTCATCTCTAGATATAATTTGAAAACTCACAATTGAATAGAAGATGATTAAGAGTTTTGGCCTGGCATTTGGATACCCAAAAACTTGAGGGGATGTTAACGTATTTGATCCTATCTATGATATGGAACTTTTCCTTAATACAAAGCCAAAGCAAGAATGATACTTTTGAAAGGAGATGTTCATTCCAAGAAATTTTGTATCAGTTCTCTTTTTGGCCTATATTCCTGAGGCTTTCTTTGCATGACTTGTTGGAGAAATTCCCTGATGGCTTCATAAGCCATTGTATGAATATGCTTTCTCAAGATTAGGATTATAATGAGGCCATATAGGTGACATACTCTGAAAGGGAAGATTCTAGAAGCTACCATTATCCTTTACTCTTGCTGAACTTGGAAACCTTCTTAAGAGTAAAGAGAAGTGTTCTATGTTATATAAGGATCCAACTTGGCTCCAATTGTCATAAAAGAGTAAACCTGCTTCATTGTTGCCTACTATGCATTTGATGTTATTTTCCACGATGCTCCTTAACTTCGTGGGAGTGGTTTATTTTAGTTTAAGCATCCCAAACATTGCCATGGTTTAATATGTATTTGTTAGTCCATTTCACACATAAGTTTATTATTATCAAGAAATCTCCATAGCTTCTTCCCTATAAGCATTATATTGTTTCGTTTGATTGAGGTAATTATTAGTCCACCTTCCTGTAGTGACCTGTACAACTCCAATGAGTTTACTTTTGCCATATATCTCTTATGTTGACTACTAATCTACAGAAACCTTCTCAACATTCTTTTTAAATGTTTTTGTAAAATATTTTGCAAGGAATAAGTGACCAAATCAGTAAATATGTACTGAAATAAGGACGGATTTAATAAGTTATAATCTCCCTATGAATGATTATACTTTGTTGCTCTAGTTATATATTGCAGGACAAAAATGGATAATAATTGTTAAAAATAAAACATATATATACATATATTTGTATTTATTTCTCTATAATGTGCCTTTGAGTGCGCACATAAAATTTAGTTTGATTCCTTTTAGCAAAATGATTAATATTTTATATTCAAATCAATGAAAACATCTACATTTTAATAAAATAACGTTGTTAAGTTTTGTAATACAAAATTTTACTATAAAAATAAAAAAGTTTCCAATTAATTTTAATATGTTATACATGTTATATGCCTAGATTAAATTAAATTAAATTCTTAATATTTAAATAAGATATACATGATCATGAAACAATAATCTCCAACATATAACTTTAATAGAATTACATTTATACCATGTTTAGATTTCCCACATATTGATGCATTTCCAATACCAATATTAGTAAATATATTTACATTTAACTACCTATATTAACAAATGTTAAGCAATCGTACATATTATTTATTTTATAATGGGTTAACCCATTTTTAAGTCCTAAACGTTTCATAATATTACCAATTAAGTCCTATAACTTTTAAATCTTCTATTGAAGTCCTGAACGTATACAGATCTACCCAATTCGGTCCTTTCATTAATTTTTAGTTAACGAAAATCTGACCTGGACCAAACTTTTGACACTTCAGATTAAATGAAAAGATTGCATTTTAGCCATCTCAAAAACTACATCGTTCTGTGCCAAACGGTGTAGTTTTGGAGCTCTAAAATTTTCGTTTCATTTAATATGACATTCTTAAATCAATCTTCCAACTCCTCCTCCTCTTTCGCGACATCGTCTCCCTCTCTCGCTCTCTCTTCTCCCTCTCTCTCTTCTCCAGTTATTCGTTGTTCTCCGGTCCTTCCATCATGATATTTTGGAGCTTTTAGGTGTCTTCTTGTCAAAAAGCGACTCGCCTCTCTGTTTTCACTGCTCTCTTCTCGCAACTGTTTGCTTTCTACTGCATAAAATGTATGATTTTGACCCATTCTTTCCACCTTCTCCTTGCCACTTTATAAATAGTCAATATAGTGTCTGTTTCTTCTATATTATGACTGTAAGTTGTATAAACCCTATTTATGAAAAATCCTAATTTTTGTCTGCACAAAACCCTAATTTGTGGAATATAGTTTAGTAATCTTAACGTATGCTATAAGATATCTGTTAGATGATCTTTTTTGCATGTTTATTAGACGTCCATAATGTTAAATTTTTTGCATTTTTCATTGTATTCCAGATATTCCTGAAGTAGTGTTAACATAACTGTTGATGGTGTTATGTGTTTTAAAGGATTGAGTTTTGTTTTCTTTCTTTTTGCCTTGCTGTAGTATATAGTTAAGCTATGTTGGTTTATAGTTTTTCCCTGTACAGTGCTCCTTCCTTGTTAAGCTTTAGTATTTAATTAATTTGTTTAATTTTTGAAAAAATATATATATTTGACATCTAAGTAGTCATGGAGACACTCAAGTTGTTTCTTTAAGTGTTGGTTTTGCTATCTCAAGTGTGTTGTTACTTTAATCCACAATTTACTATGTCAAGTTACTGAATTTATGACAAATGTGAATCATAGTTCATTATTCTTTTACATTTAAATATCTGAATCTGAGTTTACAGTTACAGTTGTATTTTAGTTCTTTGCATAATGTTTTTTTGTTTCAAAACATTTAAGGATGGATTGGTATGGGGTACTCTACGTACATCATGCTAGATCGATCAAAGGAGATTCATCAATTGAATATATGGGCGGCACGATTGACAAGTTATGAGTTATAGATAAAGATAGATTTTGTTAGTAGGTTGTGAGGAAGAACATCAAGGAAATTAGACAGTGTAATGATATTAAGCATATATTTTTTTAAAATTCCTAAAACAAACTTCATGTCTGGACTAAGGATTTTAGAAAATGATAGAACAACTTTGGAGATGTTGAGTTGGTTGGGTAGATGCAAGGTTGGAGAGAAGGGCTTAAAATAGATTGATGTTTTTTTTTTACATGAGTTAAGAACTCCTAAGAGTGACATTGTAGAAGTTGAGGCTGAAGAAGTTCAGACAGCTGGAGTTGAGGCAACTGGAGTTGAAGCTGTAGAAGTTGAGGCAGCTGGAGTTAATGGGGTAAAAGTTGAGGATGCTAGAAATGGGTTGCAGAAGTTAAGGATGTTGGAAATGAGGTTGCAGAAGATAAAGATGCTAGAAATGAGGCTACAGAAGATGAAGATGTTGGAAATGAGGCTGTAGAAGATTATGATATTAATGATGATGTTTTTAAAGAGTATAGATTTTTTAAGGTGGCAACTGAGTACTTGTTAGATAATGATAAAATGAGAAGTGCAAGGGAAATCATTCAACATTTTTATGTCAACTACTTGGGGAAGAAACAAATAGTAGGTTAACCTTCTAAAGTAGTTAGTGAAGTGATGAATTGTGAGGAACCAAGCAATAGAGTTGAAAAAGTAATGATAAAGAAATGATTATGTCGAATGAGGATGGTAGTAATGAGACAGCTTATGACTCTGAATGTAGTGATGATGGTCCTAAGTCTATGAGGAAGAAAAGTGTGAGTAATTATTATAACCCAAGTTGCTCTTGTCCAGATTTTTCTTTATACATGAGATTTGAAGGACCAAGAAATTCAAAGAGGTGTTGAACAAGTACTCCATTAAACAGAGATATGATTTGAAGTTAGTGAAAATTGTAAAACTTATGTGAAGCCTAAGTGTGCTACCTCAAGTTATCCTTGAAAGATATCTGGAAGTTTAAACCAGAAAATAAATGTTTTTCAAGTGATCCGTTACAATGATAGCCATAATTGCTCAAAGGTATTTAAGAACAGGAGGGTTTCAAGTGCGTACTTGGATAACAATCTATTCAAAGATGTTAAACATGTTTCTTCGATATCATTGACAAATATGAAGATTATGGTGAAAATTTAGTTTATTATTGATGTTCAATTATCCAAACTTCAAAGAGTGAAAAGAATGTTGATTGATAAGTGGAAGGGTAATGTGAAAGAAGAGTATGCCTTGTTATGGGACTACAGGAGAGAAATCTTAAACTCTAATCCTAGGACAACATTTATCATTGAAATAGAGGTATCTCCCTTAACTAGCATGCAGCCTACATTTGACATGTTATATGTTGCATTTTCATGTTGCAAGAAGGGTATGCTAAGTGGTTTTAGAAGAGTAATTAGTTTGGAAGGGACATTCTTGAAAGGGGTATTTAAAGGGGAATTACTTACAGCAATTGGTAAAGATGGGAACAATAAGATGTTTCCAATTGCATGGGCAGTGGCGCATGCTGAAAGCATTGATACATCGTCATGGTTTATACGACTATTAAGGGATAACTTGGGACTCAAAAGAGGTGATGGATGGATGCTAATAACAGACAGACAAAAGATATGCAACACAATTAATTATTACTGTTTTCTTATATATTTCTAAGTGTACACCAATGACGTATAATTTATTTTATGTATGACAAGGTTTAATTAAAGCTATAAATGATGTTCTACCAAGAGCAAAACATAGATATTATGCTAGACATATATTTGAAAAGTGGAGAAAGCATCACAAAGGGTTACAATTGCATAGGTTGTTCTGGAAAGCTGTAAAATCCACAAATGAGCCTGATTTAAAAGATTCCTTGAAGGAATTGATGGAGTTGAAGCCCACTGCATATGAAGAATTTCTCAATGATCCAATTGAAAAATTGTGTAGAACTTTCATTAACAATTCCGAGGTTAAATATGATATTGTTGACAATAATTTATGCGAACCTTTCAATGGAAAAATCATACATGCCAGATGTAGGTCAGTTATTTCAATGTTAGACATTAGAGTTTATGTGATGACAAGGCTGTAAAACAGGAGGGATAGTTACAACAAGTGGATACACAAGGTTGAGCATAACATTAGGAATAAGTTAATGAGGTATCAATAAGATAGCTTCTTTTATGAAGTGGCTTGGAATGGAGTTGGTGGCTTTGAAGTTTGCCAACATAGAGACAAGTATAAGGTTATTTTCGATAGTCAAAGCTGCTCATGTAGAGTTTAGGATTTGTCAGGTACTCTATAGTCTCGTCTTTATTAATTTATTTCTTTATCAATTTGATTTTACTTATATAAATCCTTTGTTTTCTCAAGTATTCCATGTTGTCATGCAATAGCAACTATTAGGTTTTTGGGTCAGAAACATGAAGATTACTTGGTGCATTGGTTAAAACAATCAATGTACACCTTGGCTTATACAGAAATGATCCAACCTGTACAAAGAAGAAAATTTTGGCCTAAGACTAATAAAGAGCCATTGGTGCCACTTTTTATTAAGAAGATGCCTAGCAGGCCAAAGATCAAAATAATTTGAGAAGAGGGAGAATTAGTACCTTCTTCTGGTAGAGCATCGAGGAAAGGCATGATAATGACATGTTAACTTTGCAAAAATGAAGGTCACAACATACTTGGATGTCCGTTAAAGGAAAAGTTTTCGACTTCTACTTTTAGAGAAACTTCAACACCAAGGATGAAGAAAAAGATTAAGGTTCCTACAGGCATAAAGAGCATATGTTGATGAAGAGACTGGAGCATTCATTTGGAATGCAAGTTTTTGTTTATATTAATTTGTTGTCATTATATACTTTTTTTTCGCTGATTTGGTGTCAATGTTTATGTTTGTAAGAAGGGCCAGCCAAGGTCATAACAATTGAAGTGAGGAAAGAAAGTGAAAAGGGTCCTACAACAAGAAGTTTAAAGAAGCCAACTACAAATATATCATTTGTGACTGTTTCTACTGAAAGGATGATCACAAGAGCTTTACGGAGGCAACAAAGGAGTGTTGAAGCTGAATCATCTTCAATGATAAAAACGGCCAAACAAAAAAATCTCAAAAAGAGAACAACCAAGCATGGAGATTCTGCAGTAGGTACTCAACAATCCAGAAGTTAATAGTGAATTATGAAGGTTTTTATGTATTTTGGACAAGTTATTAGTAGGGATGTGTAGAGTGATGTTTCTAGATTTTAATATGGTTATTTTAAACTAAGGTTATTATAATGTGTACTCATTTTTTGATGAAGAATGATGTTTATAGACTTACTGGAAATGTAAATTTTATAGTTGAATTTATATTTTCATATTTGAATTCTACATTTATAGATTTGCAACTGGAAATGTAAATGTGTAGTTGGAAATGTGAGTTTGAAGTTTGAAAATTTTAGATATTCTTGATTTAGTTTAATGTAGTTTGAAAGTTGTGCAAATTGATAATGATGGGAAGTTGTTATTGTGCTCTTAAATACACAATTTCTACATGATGGTGTAAAGGAGGAGAAGAATGACAAGTTTTCTAATTGAATAGGTTTAAGAAAATGGCACAGGTACTTTAATCAACAGTTGTAGAGTTTGTTGTTGACAATTTTTTTTTGGAAAGCTTTATTCACATATTTGGAGTAATTAAGTAGTTGGAAACCCTATGAAGGTTCCAAATTTTTAACAAGGTTCCAAATTATAAACCGATCACAAATTTTTTTTTACCAAGTTGGTTGTATTGTTTATTTCACAAACATTGCATATGCTAGAACATTAGTTGGTTCAATACAACATTTTTTCGTATAATTAAGGGTAAGGTTAAATATTTTTTTTAATCTCTATTCTTTTCTAGTCCCAACCAAATTCAAGAATTGATGCGTGCATACAAAACCGAAAGTATAATTCAAGATTTGATGCACGCATGATAAGGTTTCTATTCTAAATTCAACCAAATTTATAACATGACCCAAGAAGAGAAAGATTAATAACAATAGTAAACTTAATAACAAAACAGCAATTACAGACAACGATCAAACCTAATAACCCATTGTCATTGTTACTGCTCCAAATTGAACAAAATCTATAACAAAACCAAGAAGAGAAAATGCATTATAATATAGTGAGCTGAATAAAGAGAACCCAGAAACCATTAAATTCAAAAAAATCCCAGAAAAATACAGGAAGACTCAGAAATCATAAAAATATATAAAAAATCCCAAAAATATTTCCTTCTCCTTCAAGTCTCTTCCTTTCTTCTATTTACGACTCTTCTTATATCCAAGCCCAAAAATAATACAGATTCACTTGTTTTGGATGGGCATTGTAGTGTGGGAACCGATGGACTCAAAGAGGGGCAGCCACAAAAGACACTAACAAGCTCCAAAATGCCACAATGGAAGGACCGGAGAACAACGAACGATTAGAGAAGAAAGAGGGCGGCGAAAACAAAATAACAAGTTGCTTTCCAATAAGAAGACACCAACAAGCTCCAAAATGCCACGATGGAAGGACCGAAGAATAGCGAACGACTGGAGAAGAAAGAGAGAGAGGGAGACAGTGTCGAGAAAGAGGGGGAGCAGTTGGAAGACTGGTTTAGGAATGTCAGAATAAATAAAACGGTGACGTTTTTAGAGCTCCAAAACTGCACCTTTTAGCACAGAATGGTGTAGTTTTTGAGATAGCTAAATGTCATCGTTTCATTTAATCTAACGTATCAAAATTTTGGTCCAAATCAGATTTTCGTTGACAAAAAATTAACGGAAGGACTGGATTGGGTAAATTCGCATACATTTAAGACTTTAATAAGAGATTTAAAAGTTATAGGACTGAATTGGTAACATTATAAAACGTTTAGGACTTCAAAATAGGTTAACCCATTTTATATTTATTTCAATTAAATTTTATATTTTTGTGTAGTTATTGATTAAAAAGGCTTATATAATTATGACAAGCTTAAATTTTAAATTATGAGCTTGTTTGTTATGACATTCGTTTTCGGTTTTATTTTTTTTTGTTTTTCTAAATACAAAAACTGGAAAAAAAAATAATCCAGAAACTCCCAAAAAATAGCATATTAATAAAACACAAAAATTGAAAAAAGTAAAAAGAAAACACACAAAAACTAATATGAAAATACAAAAACTACAACTAAAAACTAAAATAAATAACAATACACATGTAGAAATTGATTTTTTTTACATGTAGTAGAAAATAAAAAAATTAAATAAGGATTAAATCATTTTTTCAAGTTTTATTATTGGAGTTGACATTAAAAAGAATTAAAGTAATGAGTCGACCAAATTTAAATCATAAAAGTAAATATAACCATCATCATTAAAATACTTTAAGAATAAATTTTATTTGTTATCATCAAATAGTATTCTTATCAGAACTATTCTCAATTTACATGCGAATTATTTGTGAATAAATAATTCTCATTATCATAAAATATAAGAGCACAAAATTGATTAAGCTTCTGAGCGCATATTAGACGGGCATTTAATAATAAATTAGACATTTTAAAGTACAATTTTATAACTTAAAAATTAAAATTTGAATTCTAGAAAAAAAAAGATTTATTAGCCTTTCTTCATGAGAACCATTTAATATGAAAAAAAGGATAACCTATTAAAAAGTTTCAAATAACTTTTATTTTTATTTTAGTATTCAACTTTTTAAAATTTTCAATTAGTTGTTTAAACATTAAAAATTAGACAATTAACTTAAAAATCTTTTTTTCATTAATTGTTTTTTTATGACTGACGGAATACATGAAGAATAAATTTTAGAGGAATTGTGCGATTTTTTTGGTCCTTGACAATATATTTTTTAAGCCTTCAATATGAGACACATTGGTAATTATGTATTCCAAATATGATTACTTAGTTAATACTAAAAAATTATACGAAAAAAAGATAACACATAATTCTTCCAAATATTTGTCGTCAGGTACTTCATTACCCACATTAATAAAATATTAATACAGAAAATGTTTTAAAATGAGTTGTTCATTTTTTAAAAGTTTGGAAATTAAATAAAAATTTTAAAAATTGGACAGTAAAATAAAATATTTAAAATTGTTTACTGTAATTTATAATTTATTATGGATAAGGGCACTTAATAAAATAATATTTAATTATACATACCATTTTTTATTTGTAATATATGACAGATTTAGATTGGAAAGGACAAACCGTCGGCATCAACTAACGGGCATCCAGGTACTGTCAGTTGTCAATTCTTGCCTCTGATTCAAATTTGTTGTATGTCCTGCCGTATCTGAATTTTTAAAATTGTTGCTTAAGGTTGTAAATTGAAATATATATAGAGGCAATATCCCTAAACCTCCTGAATTATTAATAATTATTAAATACTCTTTTATGTTTTTAAAAATATTAAAGACCTTTCTTGTATTTTAAAAAAATTATTAAATATTTCTCTGAAACTATTTAGGATTGACTGGGCGCTGATGTGGCGACTGATGTGGGGGAGTGCTAACGTGGCGAGGTGACTATGCTGACGTGGTAGTGGTGACTGGGCATATGTGCTGATGTGGCGAGTGACATGGCTGCTGACGTGACAGTTACTGTACATGGAGGTGTTTGATAAAAAATAAAAAATACAGGGGTTTTTTGAAAAAAATGAAAAATACAGTGATTTTTTGAAAAAAAATTAAAATTATTAAGATAAAATTTTTATAATTAAGAATAAT
>JAOXYD010135420.1:0-10862 GCA_028565735.1 Pinacopodium congolense | reverse complement strand
AGATTGATATTGCAGTAGGTTTATTGCATTTAATTTGCATCATTTCATTGATCAAATTCGTGTGTTTATAGGCTGTAACATTAAGAAGGCATATATATTTGACAGCTTGTGTTCATATAGTTTAAATCTGATTGTTTGATGCTATAATCACATTTTGGTTGATTGAATTAAATTTTTTATGACCTATTGAAGTGTTATGAGGCTAGATATAATCTTGGTTTGCCTCTAGAAGTTTCATAATTGAGTTTATTGCATAAGCATTAGTGAAACACCATTGAAGGTGTTTTTGGTTACATAAATTGGGGAATTTGTTTATTGTGGTATAGACTACTCCTTGCCTTTAAAATAGATTGGAATATGTTGATCTTGACCTGTAGAAATCAATATTTGAATTGTATTAATAATTGATTGAGAATTGGATTGGTTTAGGCCTTAACTGTGCATTAAACATTCCATATTGCATTTGTTGCATGTGAGCCCTTATCTTGTGTTGATTTTGATTAAGAGTGTCATAAGCTATATAAGCTTGGTTTGAAGCTTAAGGGAGCTTAGTTTAGGAGCTGTCCTTGTAGGAAAAAATTCATAAATTTGGTTGTGGTTGTAAGCCTCCTTTTTGCCATAAAAAGATTGTTGGAAGGGTTACTCTTTACCCATTTAAGTAAGATTGTTAAAGATTCCTCTTGACCTTAGAATTCAAGATTGTTGTATAGGTTTATCTGGACTTTAGAACAAGATTGGATTGGGTTCCTCTTAACCCTTAGAATTAAGATTGTAAAGGTTCCTCTTGACCTTAAACAAGATTGTGTAAATGTTCCTCTTAGCCTTGAATCAAGATTGTTGTAAAGGTTCATCTTGGCCTTTAACCAAGATTGTTGTTAGTGAAATTCCAACAAGTAGTTGGAGAGAGGACGTAGTCTATCTTTAGCGTAGGCGAACCTCTATAAATCTTGGTGTTCATCTCCTATCTTATCTCCTTTTATATTTGTGCATTATGTTTGTTTTAATTACTAATTGAATTTGCTTAATATTGATACATAGTTTGGCATTCCATTTAAGTTAAATTTTGGTTAAAGATTTCATATTGCTTAAATTGGCCTAATGTGTTTAAAGTGTTTATTTCCGCAAGATTTTTTTAAATACCCAATTCACCCCCCCTCTTGGGTACCATAGGGCCAACAATTTAATTGCCCTTACTATATATTTTTATGTTTTAAATGTGTTTTGTACAAGCTTTTAAGTTCATGATAGCAATAAGTTCATTTCATTTTTTTTTGTAAATTATAGAATTACTAGTTAAGCATTTTGATTTCATCTAATTAAAGAAAAAACCATAATTCACAAGTTTATTATTATTGGAATTCTTAAGGTATGTATCTTTTACACAGTCTATTAACAATTCAAATTGACTTATCATGTCACAATGAAGACTTTTTAACTGTATATTAATCATCATAAAGGATCGTAAAACTATTAAGATTTTAAAACTGCATTGGTTCAAACTTAAATGACATTGATTAGGATTGGATGAAAATTGATCAATAATTTATTATAAAAGATCTTTAGTTATTTTATTTTTCTCTTTAAAATTTTTAATTTTAATTTCTACAAGTTTATGTAATCTTTATTGTTGTTATTTAATTTTCATTAAATATGGTTACTAAAAACAACATTTTTTTATTATCATAGGTCTTTATCAAGAAAAAAGGGAAAGAAGAAAACATGTGCGACTAAGTTTGTTGCATCAAAGACTATGGTAACTTTTTAAGAAAGTACTAGAAAAAGACTCATGCTTATGAACTAAAAGATATAACTGACTTGCCATATGGAGAGCAAGAGCATTTGGAGGATAGTGAAGAACAATTTCAAATCATGGAAAAGAACACAGTAACTTGAACTCCAATTATTGCCCATAAAGAGGTAAATGCTTTCTCTTTTTTTTTCGCAGTATACTTATTACACATGTGATTATGCCATAGTTATGGTTTTTTTTTTCTTCCATTTCATAGTTTTAATTGACATAAATTTGATAAGACAGGAAAGGACTAATCTTCTAAGAAGAATGACATACCATAACCTTTATGTCCTTCGAGTAATGTTGTTGAATTTTTAAGGTGTAAAAACAAAATAAACTTGTTGAGGGGTAACCATAAGAGGAATAAATAAGTAGAGGGGATGGAGAAGGCATACAACATGATAATACTAGTAATCAAACATAGTTTATTAGGGTGGCAAGAACTACTAACTAAAGTCATCAAACATTGAAACCATCTAAAAATGTAGTACAAGGCCAACCTTCTAATTTTCCTTTGGAAATGAATGTAGTACCAAAAAAATGGTAATGATTTATGCATGGATATGATAGATATTATTACTACTCAATGTAAATGTAATCATACATTATATTATTGTTTAAATTATTTCTTTACTATATATTGACATTAATAATTTTTTTAATATTGAATTTATGAAGAAGAAGTGGAGAGGTTCAACTTTGCTTAAGGAGGTTCATGAAAAATTTATAGATCAATGAAATCCAATTTTCTTTGATGCTCTTAATCAAGCAGTTGGTCCTGATGAGAATAAACTAATTGAATTCACAAGTTTCTTAAGTGTTGTGGATCATAATCAAAATCTTGCACCTTTAAATCATGTCAATTGGCATAAGATTTCCAATGAACCAATTTGGGACCACGTTAATATAGGAAACCATCATGTTAATACTCCTTTTTATTTGACAATTAAATTTTAAGTTAATGCCGATTGCTTTACAGAAGAGATATATTATGCCATTGGAAGGTGAAGAGTGTACTTTGAAGACATTTAAGGGTGTATTGAGAAAATATAAGTCTAGAGTGAAGTAAAAGCATCTTAAATAGTAGATGATAGTTGTAAAAAGAATGGCCAATAATCCAAATTACATATGCAAAGAAGTATTTGAGGAGCTCATTGCTTATTGCAACCAAACAAATGTGAAGGTATGAAAATGATTTGTACTTTTTGCAAATTAGTTTTATAATATCTAATTAATGTAATGTTTCAATATGTATTAAATTGGTTAAACAAATATTCAAAATAGAAAGTAACAAATTGAATGCACATTACTAGTCCTAAGAGTTTTACAATAATTTATGATAAGTTGTTAAGTTCTGCATTAAGTTATAATTTATAAAGAAACTACCTAATTTTTCTAAATTATTTTCTATTAAATAGTTGTTTCCATGGATAGCAAAATGAAAGAGAGGATAAAATTCCATTCTCTATGGTGAAAGCTATCTTCCATGTTACAAAATAAAGCTTGAAAATTTGTATAAACAAGCTACTAAAACCATAAGAGAGATGATAGTTGTGTTTTAGGATAGGTTTTCTTAATTGTTTAGTGTGTGATTTTGCATGTTTAGGTTAGAATTGATGTGTTTAGTATTTAGTTTGTTTGCCTTTTGTTTCTATTATTTATCTTTATGTGTTTTGAATGTTTAGTGATGATCTTAAGCTTGAATTGGATCGTATTAGTGTGTATGCTTAATATTTTTTCAATTGGAATAGAAATGGGGAATAAAAGAAGAGAAAGTGAAGAGAAGAATGGAAGCAAGGATGGCCACGATCTTGGCCTAGTGGTCCTAAGAGCTATATGGGAAACACTAAACATATGGAATTTTAGGTTCTTTGGTCATTTGGAGGGCTAAAAACCTAGGTGACATCATTTCAATCATTAGAGCTTTTCTTAGGAGGTAAAAATAGAGGTTTAGACGCTTTAGAAGAAAATAAAGCAAGATCATCACCCCTCTTCACTAAGAACATCTCACATGCAAAAATTCTAGCTCAAAAGGAGTGAAACGAAGAATACTCACTTTCATTAGTTTTTGTTTCTTCTTCTTTTTCACTATCTTTTATATGAATAGTATGCTAGTTGATGGATTGTTTGACATTATTAGTAGTTGAAAAATATTGTAAGGATTGTTTTTTGGACTATTTTTTGAACTTATCATGTTGATTTAATGAATGCATGTTTATGATATTTGTTATGCTTAATCTTTACAATAAATTAAGAGATTGAGTTAGCTAATTTGTGTTGGGTTCTGTAATGAGAGTTGGCATCCAATAGGCAAGCAAACATCAGGATGATTAATTGATTAGTGAGAGATCTTAATTAATTAATTGATTGCCTATAGGATTATTTCATAACTAACTAGATATTTAGGACAGGTTTTATATATTGAGAGATTACAAGACTAATCCTATTTAATTTGGATAGGGAAACTTGGTTACACCTTGGGGAAACTTGGTTACACCTTGGAGAGAGTGACTAAAACATTAGGATATCTTGGGCTAAACATAATTAAATCAATAAGATAAGAGGGAAACAAAATATAGGTAAAAGTGGTTCCTGATCTTTAATCTTGAATTAACAAGCTTCTATGCATTTCCTTTTTAATTGTTCATTGCTAAGTTGTTCTATTTTAATTAATTTTTAGTATTTTTGCTTAAATTTATGCCTTAGATAAAGTTTAACTTGAATCGAGTAGTGACTAAACATAATTCTTGTGGGACAATATCCACTTATACTACAAATTATGACCTATGCACTTGTGGTATTAGTATAAAATAAGTTAGTGTTTGAGTTAGCGAATTCAACAAGTTTTTACTGTCGTTACTAGGGATTAGTAGTTTTATCATCTTGTTTAGTTTGGTTGATTTTAATTTAAGGTTTTTAATACTTTTCTTTATGTAATTAAAGGTGCATGAACACATATAAGAAGATCCAATGAGCTAATTAAAGAAGAATATTTTGACAACAATAAACAAGAGAGGGAGTTACTAGGATCCAAGTGCCAAGAGACTATTCAAAGAAATATGGAAAAAGAAGAAGATCAGTGGACACTTATAGATTTCATGAGGCTTGATTTTAATGCCAAAAAATAAGAAATCACAAGGCCTCCTGTTTAAGTAAACAATTTTGAGATTAAGCTAGCTTTGCTTAAAATACTTCAATTAAGCATTCAATCCTATGGCATGGCAAATAAAGACCCCAAAACACATCTTACAAACTTCTTGGAGGTTTTTCCCAAATTTTGGTATAATATAGTATTCCAAGATGATGTTGTTGCCTTTCACCTTAAAAGATAAAGCTAAGATGGTTAAACTCTCTTAATTTAAAACATATCTTTATATAGGAGTAGCTAGAATAAGCATTTTGGCCAAGTATATTCCATTGACCAAGATAATAAAGATAAAAAAAGAGATCAAAAACTTCCAACAAGGTGATGGGGAATCATTATATGAGGAATAGGAAATATTCAAGGAGCTACAAAGATGTTTTCCACATTATAATCTACTGAAGGAATTCCTCTTACAAACTTTCTATAATGAAGTAAACCATAGTATAAGAGGCACCATTAATATGGCAACTAGAGGATCATTAATGAGAAAAACCATTAATGCAACCCATGATCTTTTAAAGGAGATGGTAAATAATAGTTACCTACAGTTAAATGAAAGGATCAAGTAAGGATACAAGGAGCAAAAGGGGGTGATTCCTATTGATTTAGAGATAGCTCTTCAAGCATAAATCTCAACTCTAACCAAGCAGTTGAGCAATTTATAAGGTACATCTTCATCTTCAGGTAAAGTTATGCACCTTAAATGTGAGTTATGTGGGCAAGATAGCCATAGAACAATTGATTTCTTCATGATAGATTATAATAGAATGAAACAAGTAAAATATATAGGGCAACAACAAAGAGATAAAAACTCTTTCTCTAACACACACAATCTAAGGTGGAAAAACCACTTCAATTTTTCTTGAAACACTAGCAATGTAGACAAAAATACGAGACCCACAAGGCCTACTCAATTTATATTAAGATATACTTGAGATCTTTAGAAAACAAGATAAACAAATTAATGGATGTCTTGGGGTCTAAGTTCACTAGTCAAGAGGAAAGCTAAAAGACAATGTTTGCAAGACAAGAGGAAAGTAAAAAGAGGATGGAGGTGAAGTTTGATCAAATAGTCAAAAACCATGCTACTTCCATCAATAATTTGGAAGTTCAAGACATGTAACTTGCTAATTCCCTCTCATCTAGAATTATAGGGAGTCACAAAGGCCAATCTAAGAGAACAACTAAAAGCCATCACACTTAGCACTGACAAATAATTAGAGGAGTCGAGTGAAAAGGGTGAAAATGTCAAAAAGAGTAAGCCAAGAGAAATAGAAAGGTAAAGAGAAAGAAGATCAAAAGGATAAAGAGAAAGAGGAGGAGAAGCCATATGTCCCTTTACTTCCATATAAGTCAAAGATCCCATATCCACAAACACTTAAGTAATATCAAGCAGATGCCCAATTCTCCAAGTTTTTAGAGAAGTTGAAGAAACTCTAATTTAATCTATCATTTGTGGAAGCATAAGAGAGTATGCCCAAGTGTGGCAAATCTTTGAAAGATATTTTAACAAAGAAGTGTACTTGAGAAGACAACCAAATGATAACCTTTATGAAAAGTTACGGCTCAATCATCATTAGTCACATACCATCTAAGTTACAATATTGAGGGAGTTTCAGTATATCTTGCATTGTTAGTAACTTAAAATTTTCTAAATATTTGTGTGTGATAGGCTATTAATTTATGTATTAATTTGGGATATTTTTAGAATATGTTGGATGAAAATTATCTGAATTATAGTTTTTTTAATTATTTTTAGAATTTATGAAGTGTAGAGTCATTTGAAGAAAAGAAGTTGAATTGATTTTTGGATTGTTGGACTGTTGAAACTGGGAGCCTACAATCTGCTGGACTACTGGAGCGCACTAGACCCACGCACATGAGGCCTGCACACCTGGTGAGCTCGAGTGGCTTCAGGCTTAGCTGGACCCGATCCTACGTCGCTATTGCGTCCTGGACCACGCTCCAGCCCATTGCCCCAGTGCCTGGCCTGTCGACACGCCCAATCCGCCAGACTCCTTCCCCCCTCCCTAGACCCTTGCATCTACTGCTCCTCCTGCATCCCAAGACGCAGGAACCCAAAAGCAGGCAAACCCGTTTTCAGTTGAGACAGAAGAGATCAACAGACTTGGACTGAAAGAAAGAAGGAAAAAAAAGGAGGAGACAGCCCAATTGGAGAGAGCGGCTGGAGAGAACAGAAAAAAAAATAGGAGAAAAGGAGGGTAGCGTGAAAGAAGTGAGGGATTCGAAAATAAAACAAGGAGGAACAGCCGCTGGGGATTTCGAAAAAAAAAGAGGCGGAACAGCAGGCAGAGCGTGAACAGGCGAGAAAAGAGGAAGTGGAATACGAGTTTCCATTTTTCTGGAGTTTTCTTTAAGTTTTTTCAGTAAGATTATTGTCTTTTAATAAGGTTTATGTGTTCTTTTTATTTTATGGCTTGTAGCTAATTCCATTATTCTAGTTAGATCCCCCTCTTTTGTTTAACTTAGTAGTCTAAAAGAAATAAACCACCATTCCCTGAGGAGACGACCTTACTCCACTGTGCTATGTTAATAGTCTGAGTAGGTTTAATATTTTTTGTTGATTTGACACTCACCAGTGTGATTTAGAAACAAGTCTTAACTTGATGTCTTTATCTATTTTCAAGAGGTTGGGGCTAGGAGATGTGAAGCTGAGGTCCATGCGTATTTAACTAGAGAATCAATCCATTAAGAGGCCATATAGAATGGTTGAAAATGTTCTGGTAAAAGTAGATAAGTTTATAATTTCAGTTGATTTTGTTATGTTTATTTTGAAGAAAATAGAAATTTTCCTTTAATTTTGTATAGGCCTTTTATGAATACTGGTAGGGCATTAGTGGATTTATATAAGGGGAAGCCAGTGTTGAGAATTAGGGATAAGAAGGTATAGTTCAAAACGAGCAAATCTTTGAAGAAACCGATAAAATGTAATGTGTGTATGAAAATTGGTATGTAGAATAATGTGTGAAGGAAGTAGGAGAGCAAGTTAAGAAAGTTTTAGAAGTACAAGGAGATGAAAGTATGAATTAAGAGGAGTTAGGTGAGGAAATAAAACAAGAAACATTAGAGAGGACCAAAGCACCCATATCACCTTTCATAGTGAAACCAACAAGTTTTTGACGTCGTTGTCAGGGATCGAACCCGAGTCACCTACGTGATAGGGAGGAATAAAAACTTATTAATTGCTATATAACTACTAACTTATTTTACATTAATACTACAAGTGAATAGGTCGTAAATCGTAGGATAACAAATATTGTCCCACAAGGATTAGGTTTAGTCACCCTACAATCTGAGTTGTATTTTGTTTAAGGCATGATTTTAAATAATAAATACTGAAAAACAAACTAAAATAAATTAAATTAATAATGAACAATTAAAAAGGTAATGTGCAAGAACCTTTTAAATTCAAGATTCAAGATTAGAAATTACTTTTATCCCTTTTTTTCCCTCTTATCTTGTTAATTTAATTATGCTTAGCCTAAGTTATCCTAATGTTTTAGTCATTCTCTTTTAAAGGATAACCAAGTTTTCCTAGCCAAATTAAATAGGATTAGTCTTGAAATCTCTTAATATAAAAATCTTATCCTAAAAATCCAGCTAGTTGTGAAGTAACCTTATAAGCAATCAATTAATTAATCAAGATCTCTATCTAATCAATTAATTAACCTAATAATTGCAGGTCTATTGGGTGCCAACTCTCATTACACAACCCAACGCAAATTACCTAACTCAATTTCTCAATCTATTGCAAAGTTTCAGCATACATTATCATAAACATCCATTCATTAAATCAACAAGATGAGCTCAAAAAATAGTTTAAAAAGCAATCCCTATAATATAGTTTAGTCACTCATGATGCTTAACAATATCTAAACTAACGTAATATCCATAACAAAAGATAACAAAAGAGAATAAGAAATAAAAACTAGTTAAAGGTTCCACTCTTCTCTTTATGCCATTTTGCTGTAACTTTTGGAGATGAGAAGTTCTTGCCAAAAGGTGGATGTTGATCTTGATTCTTCCCTTTTAAAACTTACAAACCTATTTTTAGCCTCTTAGGGAAATTTCCTAATCCTTATCTGACGGCTTCTAGTTCTAACCTTTTTATATGTCCAAATAACTCAAAACCCCATAATAAGTGAACCCTGTGTGGAACTTCTATCCACAATTCCCACAACCATGGGAATGTTCTGCCAATTTTCTTTATCATTTCTTTACTTCTTCTCCTTTTACAGCTTTTCTGAGTTTCTGCTCTTCTCTGTATTTTTGCCATAACTTTTCCTACAGACCTATTATGGCCATAAAATTTGATATATAGGTTTCTCACATGATGTTCTTACACTCATAAAATTTTATAACAATTTGAGCTCTATAAGTGCACCTAATGCATCACCAAAGTCACTTGTACCAAAATTAGTGCTTGTGTAAGCTTCTCTTGTTCTTCTCTTGATGCATTCTTAATGGCTTATCATAAAACCTTAAAAAATTGGTGTAGAATTCCATAACATGATGCTCTAAGTCCTCAAATTGATCCCACATTTCTTCTAATTCTAAAAGTACCTCAAAATGTTCATGAAAATCCTATACAACATACACAATCATCAAAAACAATACAAGTAACATCTTATTCAAGAATTAATCAAGTGTATACCCACAATATATGGAATTACCCTTCAAACCTAAGATAATGATTATGAAAAAATTCATGATCGTGGCTTTGTTTTCCAGAAACATTTTGCCATGATCGTGGCCTACCTAACTCAAAAGGGCTTTAAACCCTCTTTCTACATTTTCTTTTCATTCTTTTTCACTCCTTCTCTCTCATACATACCCCCATCTGCCAAACTCCCTAATCCATCATTTTTCACACTAAATCTTGTGATTTTATGAAGTTTTTTTTCATCATTTTTACATCAACTTGTTTCACATATAAATCACAAATTTTCTTGCTTCACTCATCCCCTTCTCTCTATTTTGGGTTTTTGTTTCTCTCTCTAGCTATTTTTGTAGATTTTTCTCTTAAAATGGCACCAAGGAAGCAAAAATCTAGCTAATTAAAGGAAAACTTGAAATAACATGTGTTAGGGGTTAAATCTATAGTCTCTTTGGATGATATTTGATGTTAATTTAAACCTAATTTAGTACTTAATTGTTTAATTTATGTCTTATTATGTTTAATTTGCTGGATGGAGCTTGATGATAAAGATTGGAGCAAAAGAGAGAAGAATTCACCTTAATTCAGTTCATTAATAGCACCTTTGCAAGCTCACATTGAAGGATGGTCAAGGTGTCATTTAAGGAGCTAGCATTCGACCATCAACGGTACCCTTTAACTTACCATTATACATCGGTGCAGCTTGCCGTTATAGGAGCAATTAACAATTTCAACTCCATATCTCCACAATTGTGGTTGTAACATGTCTCTAGCCAATCCCCTTTGTCAGCTAGCATATGTGGGAGGCCAGAGTGTCTGTATAACACAAGGAAAAATACAGAAAACACAAAACAAGTTAGCAAATTTTAGTTCTAACATTAAATAGAAAAGCTTTTGATTCTCTCTTAGATTTTTTTAGATGTTTTAGGCTTCAAACACTTGTAATTTGAGTTATATTGTGTATTTTTGAGTTGTTGTTTATTGGATATTGAAGGTAAGACGTGTATCTAAGTTTCTAAACCATTATAAGGGGTTTTCTAACTCAGATTATTACTTATTTTCTCTTGTTTTAAAAATTAATCAAAGTTCATGTTATTATGTTTATATTCTTGAATGTTCTTTAATTTTCTTGAAAAATCTTGTGGATTTTGAAGTTGTATTAATGTCCAGATCAAGTTAAGAAGTTCAAGACTTGTCTAGAAGCTTTCTAAACATGTTTTTTAACTTCTAAACTACTTATTTTAGCT
>JAOXYD010135409.1:0-10862 GCA_028565735.1 Pinacopodium congolense | reverse complement strand
GTCCCAATACTTCCAGGCAACCTGGCAGCTGCATCTCTCACCAGACAAAGAACCTCTTCTTTTTAAGTTGTCTTTCAACTTTCATAGCCATATGCACAACTTCTTCTAACTCCACATAATGTTGTAGCTCCACTACATTAGCAATTTCAGTTTCGAGACAAGAAACAAATCGAGCCATTATAACTTCTCTATCTTCCTCTATTTTTCCTCATACCATTGCCACCTCTATCTCTTTGTAGTATTCCTCCATGATTTTATTGCCTTGGATCAGATTCTGTAGTCTTTGGTAGAGCTCTCTATAATATGAGCTCGGTAAAAATCTCCTCTGCATTAGAGTTTTCATCTCCTCCCAAGAGCTAATGGGTAGTTCTCGATTTCTCCTCCTAGATACAATCTGTTGATCCCACCAAGTAATCGCATAGTTGCTAAACTCAGAGGTTGCTAATTTAGCCTTCTTCTCATCATAAAATTATGGCACTCAAACACTAACTTAACCTTCTGTTCCCACTCTAAATACATATTTGGATCCATGTTTCTATCAAAGGCAGGTATTTTCATCTTAATACTACCTATGTTGCTGTCCACTCTAGCTTCTACTCCCCTCTCATTCTCATACCCAACTCTTCCTCCAATGTTTCTACCCATTCTTCCTCTACCTCAACCACCTCTATTCCCTCTATAGTTCCCAACTTCTTCAAAAGTTCTAAGCTGGTCATCATTATCCTCAAGGTCATAATGGGTGTTTTTAGGTTCAGGTGTTTTCTCCCTTGGGTTGGATTGAGAATTGAACTTCAAAGACATTTTTGCCAACTTATCCCTTATGTTCTCCATCTCCCTAAACATCCTCTCAAAGGTTTGTTGTTGTGAGTTTACTACTAAAAGATTAATCTCCCACTCCCCACCCTCAACCACCTCTTAATCCTTACTAGATGATGATGAATTTTTAGTATTGGACTTGATTTAGAACCTACAAGACAAAGTTAGTAGAAAACAGTCTCTCCCTCATGTGTTTACTCTCTAAATCTCTCACAACCCACCTCGTACTATCCTTACTCTAAGAGCTTTGTAGACTAAAATTTTCTTCCAAGAAGAGCAAGTTCCAACCTATACCCCTTCAACTACCACCCCCAAAAGGCAATTTGGTGTAAGGAAAAAAATAAGAAAACACAATAAAGAGGCCAAAGAAAAAAAAAACAAAGTCAGCAAATTGGATTTTTTGGAGACTCTAGGAAAACCCCATAGCTTTAATAACAACAAACAGAATGTAATTTATGTGTTCTGTTAAAGAAAGAATGTAAGTGAAGTTTTTAGATAAACAAGGATGCAATTGATCTATTTAGATCACAAAAGATTGGAAGAAACGTATTTTGATTAGAAAAGGATGTAATTAACCTATGTAGATTATAAAGGAATGCAAGAAACGTGTTTTGATTAGAAAAGGATGTAATTGACCTATTTAGATTAGAAAAGAATGTAAGTGACGTGTTTTGATTATAAAGGATGTAATTGACCTATTTAAAGGATGCAATAAACCTTTTTAGATCAAGCAAATATGCAGTTGACGTTTCCAAGAAAGAATAAAAAAAATCTAGATGAGTTTGATTGAACAGGTTTAGGAGTTCTTTTATGGAGTTCTTCTTTACCCAAATTGACAAGTCAAATCTTTATAGATTTAGGAAGTTGGAAACACGTGGATAACTATCAAGAACTCTAGTCAGGTCTTTTTCTTTCTATCTTTTTTCTTTTCTTTTCCTTTTCATTTCTTTTTTGGATTTTTTATACTCTTTTGTTTTACTTTTTTACTTTTAATTAGCAAGAAGCTAAAAGAAAACTAGAATCAAGAACAAGAATCAATGTAAGTATAAAAAAATCTAGCCAAACTCAATTCTTTGAATGCACAAGTTTAGAATCAACAAAGATCAAGATAATTAAGATGATAAAGATTGGTTTTATCTAAACAAGAAATGAACATAAAAAATAAGAAAAAGATGTAATAATAAAAACAAGGAAGGAAAACTCAAAGACTTATGAAAATAGATTCAAGATTCCAAAAAGAATCAAGAAAACTCAACAACTTTTAAAAGACACGAAATTGAACAAAAATAAAAGACACAAATTAATTCAAACCTTGGCAATAGAAGGCACAATAGAAGATGGCTTTGATACCAACAACTGATAAGCTCTTCACCTCAAATTAGATGAAGCACAAATCAAGAATCTAAGATCCAAGAATCGTTAAGTATTGCACAAGATTGAAATAACAACTCAGAAGGTATTTCTGCCACACCCACAGAATATAGGAAGTATTGAGAGTGATAAGGAATGGGTTTATCTTAACAAGAACTTGTTTGAATGAAAACAAGTCTTTAAAGAACACGAAGGAAAGATTTCTCTAAAATAATGCAAAAGAGCACTCAATTTGATTTATGAATATTGAATGAATGAAGTTTGCCAATAAATCACGAAATAAAGAGTATTTATACTAACCCTAATGACCTGGATGAGTTTAATAAGGATAGGAATTTGGTTTTGGCCCATTCTAGTCTAAAAGAACAAACTTCCTAACAAACAAGCTTAAAATAGGGTGATTAGGCTAAAAACATAAATAGGTTTATTTAAGGGTAGAATCCACTTATTTAAGTGCTAAATAGCATAAATAAACATTCTAAATAAATAAATAAGAAGTCCAAGAAATTGGCCCAAAGATGTTCAAAACAACATAGTTATAACAAGTTGGTAATAGGTTCAGCCTTCTTCAACAAGTCCAACACATTGCTCCAAACCTTGAGTCATCATTATGAACTTTATTGACATGTCTCCAAGGGTTTTAGCTTCTTCTTTTGCATATAGATCCACCATTAGATTGTTAACAACCTTTTAGCATGTTTAGCCAATGATCGTGTCATTGGACCTTCAAGATTTTCTAATGGATCTTTTGTTCTAATATCACTTTGCTGAGCTTGTACAAGCTTTCCAACATTTCCCACTCCTTCTTCCTTGCTAGAAGTCACTTGTAATGCTTCATCTCCATCAGAATGAATAATGATGCTTGTACCCATCATGGATTGCTCGTTAATCAAACTGCCATGGATGCCTTAACAATATATGTCTAGCTTGCATAGGCTCATCATACAAAGCCTCATCCTTGTACCTCCTAATTTTGAATGCCATTAACAGTGCCTAGACACCTTCACTTTTTTTTATTTTTTAAGCCACTATAGACTGTAAGGAACAGGATTTTTTGTAGCTGTTAAACCCAAAATTTGAACCAATTCAACACTTACTATATTCAAACAGCTCCCTTCATCAATTATAAGGTTGTAAATATGATTGTTGATAGCATATCTTGTATGGAATAGATTCTCTCTTAACAATATGATTGTTAAGGCCCTTCTAGTTACCAATGATCTCCCCACACCTTCACTTTGGTCACTATCTTTCAATTAAAGCATGTTAGTATATCCCTATTCTTCACTATCAGACACATATTCCCCATTCTAAATTGTCATTAGTGGCTTGTTTGGCCATTGAGATGCAATTATACCTTTTTTTGTTTAGCGAAAATACTTAATATCTCTACTCTTTAAATTTGAAAAGGATTCAGTCTTACATTTCTCCCCTTATACTATTTTAAGGCTTGGGTCTTTCAAACTTACTGTTGGGAGTTTGTCTTCCTTTTTACTCCACTGTTTGCTAAAATGATTTATTTCTTACACTATAAGCACTTACATAGCTATTCTTCTTTGCAAGTTGGCAATTTCAGCTTTGAGACCACATATAGCTTCTCAGTCTTCTTTTGTTTGCCTGTGCCATTGCCATGTCCATCTCTGTGTAATATTCCTCCACTATTTTGGTTCCTTGGCTTACATTTTGTAGTCTTTGATAAAGCTCTCTATAATATGAGCTAGGTATAAACCTCCTATGCATTATAGTTCTCATTTCTTGCCAAGCTTTATTTGGTGGTTCTAGATTTAGCTTCCTAGATACAATCTGTTGATCCCACCATGTAACTATATAATCATAAAAATTTGAGGCTGCAAATTTAACTTTCTTTTTATTAGAAAAATTATGAAACTCAAGCACTAACTCAACCTTCAGTTCCCACTCTAAATATACATCTAGATCCATCTTGCCAACAAATTTAGGTTTTTTAATATTTATACTACCTATGTTACTATCCACTCTAGCCTCTATTTCACTCTCATCTTATACCCAAAGCTTCCTCCAATGTTTGTGCCCATTCTCACTCTACCTTGACTACCTTTATTTCCTTTATAATTCTCAACTTCTTCAAAGGTGCTATGCTAGGTGCCATCATCTTTAAAATCATAATGGGTGTTTCTAGGTTCAGGTTTCCTCTACCTTGGGTAGATTTTTGGAGACTCTAGGAACCCGCAATAGCTTTAACCACAACAAATAGAATATAATTATGTTTTTTATAATAAATTTAATTGATGTGTTCTATAAAAACTGATTGTACTTTATATGTTCTAACAATAAATAAAGTAATTGACGTGTTTTATAAAAAAGCAAAGGAATGCAATTGACCTGATAATCAAGACAAGGAATGCAATTGATGTGTTAATCAAGAAAATAGATGTAATTGACATGTTCTATCTAGAAATCAAATGCAATTAATGTGTTCTATCAAGCAAAGGAATTTAACTAACATGTTATATGAAGAAAGGAATGTAATTAATGTGTGCAAGAAGAGTAACATTGATCTAGTTTTTATCTATTATATTTTTTTGGACATATTTATCACTCTTCTTTTTTTAAACAAGAAACAAGATTCAAAGTAAGAATTTCACATAAGATTCGAAGTAAGAATAAAAAGATTCAACAAGAATTCAAAATATCAAGCTAGACTGGGTTCTTTAAATGCAAATAAGAATCAACTAAGATCAAGATTGGATCTATTCAACACATAACCAAAAGAACTAGATAGAAAACATAAGAAAAAGATTAAATAACTAAAAACAAGAAAGGGAAACTTAAAGACTTAAGAAAACATGTTCAAGATTGTAAAAAAAATCAAGAAAACTTAAGAACTTTAAAGGGACATGAAATTAAACAAAAATAAAGGACACAAGTTAATTCATACCTTAGTAATAGAAGATGGCTATAATACCAAAAACTGATGAGCTCTTCATCTCAGATTAAATGAACACAAATCATGGATTCAAGATCTAAGGACTATTCAATATTGGGTAAGAATTGAAATAATAACTTAGAAGATATTTTTGCCACATCCATAGAATTTAGGAAGGAATGGGGGTGATAGGAAATGGGTTTCCTCATCACAAACACTTGCTTGAATGAAAACAAAGCCTTTAAAGAACACCACGACAATTATTATTCCTCTAAAATAATGTAAAATAAATCTCATGTGTTTTTTAAATATGAAAGTCAATCAAGTATGTCTACAAAATACGAAACAAAGTATTTTTTATACTAATCTAATGACCTAGCCAAATTCCGTAAGGTTAGGAATTGGGTTTTGGCCCATCCTAAGGAATAAACTTCCTAACAAATAAACTTAAAATAAATTGAATAGGCCCAAAACAAACCTAAAATGTAAATATATTTATTTACAGTTTGGATTCACTTATTTAAGTCCTAGATAGCATAGAAATTCTAAATAAATAAAATACACATCCCATGCAGTTGGCCTAAAGATGCTTAAATCAATCTAATTGTAGCAAACAAGTTGTTTCAAGTTGTGCAACATTTCTAGCCTTGAATCATCATTAGAAATTTAATTGATTTGTCTCCAAATGTTCTAGCTTCTTCTCTTGCATATAGATCCACCATCTGATTATTGAGAGCCTCTTTAGTACATTTAGCCCATGATCATGTCACTTGTCAAGGACCTATTTCCTATTATGAAATTATTGCTCTTTAAAGATATCTCTAATTTTAAGAATCATTATCCAACTCGAAAATCTTATGATGATTATAGGTTCAAAAAAGCCTAGTCCTCAAGTTCACAAAAGTCTTCCCACTTGAATTTTAATTTGGAGTATTTCTTTTAAAGTTCTTAACTAAAGGAAATTTATAATTTTCCTTTCGACCTCCTTAATGATAACTAAAACTAAGAGGAAATGAGAATATTAGTACTCTTAGAAGTTAGATAAGGAACAATTATTCAATTGCTTTCTTCATGCAAAGGATAGGGCTTTGTGGTCTAGGTTGAAATTCTTTAATCAAAATTTTCCACTAATGGAAACAAAATCAAAATTTGCAAGCTTGGATGTAATAAAGGGGACAACAAGGTATTTTCCAAGTAGACTAGCTAAGGAAATTCAAGAAAAATACGAATTATAGTTAGGCATGTCATCAATTTGTCACTAAGACAAAGATGAGTTTTTGAGGTATTGATATTGAGGCCTAAAGGTTTGAAATACCTAAACCTAAAATAGTACAACAAGAGAAAACCAAGGCCAAATCCTCTTCAATCTCTTAAAGATATTAACTGTTTTTTATATATGGAAAGAGGTCACATTGCATTTCAATGTCCAAATAAGCTTGTAATGACAACGTTTACATGTCTAAAACCGAAGACGAGGAATATGATAACGTGTTTCAATTGAAAGACACTAACAAAAGTTAAGAATATATAAACCAACAAAAAGAGAATCTGTTCCATACAAGGTGTTCTATCAACGATTAGATTTACATCCTTATAATTTTGATGGAGGGAGTTGTTCCGATGTTCCAAGTATTAAATTAGTTAAAAAATTAGAGTTAACAATTACCAAACATCCTACACCTTACAATGGCTCAACAAATCAAAGCAAGGTGAAGGTGTCTAGGCAAACGTTAGTGGTATTCAAAATTGAAAGATACAAGGATGAGGTTTTGTGTGATGTTATGCCTATGCAAGCTAGATATAGTTTGTTAAGGCATCGTGGTAGTTTGATTGGCAAGCAACTCATAATGGATAAAATAATCATTATTCATTCACCTTGATGTCATGAAATAAACTCTTGCTCCTTCTTCACTAAAGCAAGTTTATGAAAACTAATGGAAAATTCATAAGAGAGAACAAGCCAGGTTAAGTAAAAATAAAGGTAAAAAACAAATGCAAAAACTTGAGAAAACATCAACCACATGTACATAAAAAAACTTGAAGGAGAAAAAAGAAATTAAAAGGCAAGTAGAGGATTTAAATGTAAATGAGAGCCTTAGTTTTTGTTTATTGTGATCCTAGTAGTGTCAAAGAAGCCAAATTTTGAATCTCTTGAGTCTTTGATTTGAGTAGGCTCACAAGGGTAGCTTGGAAAAGCCTCTTGGCATGCTTTCCTCCTGTAGTAAATTCTCTGGATCAAGGCTTCCTACCTAGTCAACATAGGAGAAACCTCTAGCAAAAAAGGAACTCATTAGCACATTAAAGGTTCCAATTGGATTTAATATTGGGGTTGCAAAAGTTTGGGACATCAAGGTTTATGGAAGAAAAGATCTCATGCACTAATTGAATCGTGGAAGCACTGAGGTTTTGGATAAGAATGGCTTTGTTCTTAAAGATTCTATAATTCCTCTTCTTCCACGCCATATAAGTGGCCACTAAAAGAGAGATTTCTAGAAGGATCCCTCTTGTTGAATTGATCCTAGAATTCTAAAGTAGCCATAGAGCCTTATTGAGATTAGGTAAGAAGGAGACCAAGCAAGTTGGTTAAGTTACGTGAGACCACAGTTGAAGCGAGTAAGCATAATTAAAGAATAAGTGGTCATGGTTTTAACCATGTGCCATAAAAAGAGTGTAAACATTTGGGTAGTGATAATATCTTAAACTATCTCTAGTTGCAAATTTCCCTTTAAAATCCAGTCAAAAAATGAAGCTGTG
The DNA here is from genome assembly GCA_028565735.1 of Pinacopodium congolense. Classification (NCBI taxonomy): domain Eukaryota; kingdom Viridiplantae; phylum Streptophyta; class Magnoliopsida; order Malpighiales; family Erythroxylaceae; genus Pinacopodium; species Pinacopodium congolense. Next base: position 3,016 of record JAOXYD010135409.1, on the reverse strand, counting down.
CAGAGGTAAGTTTGTAGAGCACCACACCAACTTTGTCCATCTAGGAGGTTCAATGGGAGGTACTAGAAATTAGAAGGCTTCTCTAGTTCGAGCCTCCCATTCAAGTTTATCAGGTCTATAGTGTAGAGGGATGTAGGGAATGGTCATTTATTTAATCACAAGAAAATCAAGAGAGCTTACAGAGGGCCACCTCTACAAAGTTTGCAAGAGGTATGGAATGCTAGCAACTTTGTAGTATTCTCTGATGCTTGAGTCATAAATAATCTTCTAAGAGAAAGTTTTAGTGAGAATCCTATTGATGCCAAGGGTTAGTTTAAAGAAAGATCTTTTCCCCATTCCCAATTTTGAATAAAATTTTTTAGATTAAGATGTCTCAAGTTTTAAAATATTTTTTCTAACTCTGAGAATCATTATAAGTAGCTTTATAGCCAAAGAAACTTCTCCTTTTTAGGATCACCCATTGAACCTAAAGAGCTTCTTCATCAGAAAAAAGGATCCAAATTCTTTTCGCTAACAGGACTTTATTCCATGATTGTAACACTTTAATCCTTAGTCCCCCTTCAACACTTAGGTCTACAAACTTCATCCCACTTCACTTTTGAGCAATAGTTTTGATTGGAGTACCTAGTCCAAAGGAAATTTCTAATTTTCCCCTCTAGCTCCTTTATAAAACTTGTAGGAAGAAGGAATAAGGAGGAACAATACATTTGGACAAAATGTTGTAACCGACTTGCAAACGAGAGTGTTTTGGTAGTCTAGGAGGAGATTCTATTCTCAATCTTAACAAAGAGAGGGAGGGGTGTAGTCTTGATGTAAACCCCAAATTAAATCTAGACACCCATAACAAGCAAGAAAGATTTTCATCTCTAAAAAGGCTAAATTAGGTTATAATAAACACAAACAAAAGAAAAAAAAAAGAAGGATATGGATACCATATTCAAAAAAGATGAGAATAAGGAGTGATGAGTCAGGTTTGAACGCCACAAGATTAAATCAATCTTTATAAGTTCTACAGTTCAATGAAGAACCCAAGAGACGTTTCTCTCAATTCTCATAAAAAGATGTCCCAAAGATCTTTATGAATACATAAGATGCATATTTATATGCCCTAGGTCTAAACCCTAACAAAAGAAGTGAAAACAAATCTGTTTAGTAAGCCTATTAGCCCAAATTCGTAATACCTAGCCTTAATGAGTTAATTGGCCCATTTATGACCCAACTGAGTCTAATACATGCCCATTAAGTACTTGGACCACATTAATAATACTTAGGCTATATGTTCCATCTTCAAGGCTTTTATTATAGGCTAAAATAAATTGTTTAGTGTAGATATCTTCAATCAACCCATTAAGTGCTTCCTTCATCTTCTTAGCCCTTGACCTTGTAATTGGACCATTTGGAATGTGCAATGGATTTTAATAACTATCCACACATTGGATCCTTAGTTCTCATCATCCCCCCTTTCCTCAAAAGGATTCGTTCTCGAATCTTCACCTGCTTCAAAGGGAGAAAGATTAGAAACATTGAATGTAACACTAACATTGTACTCATCTGAAAGATCCAATTTGTAAGCATTATCATTAATTCTGGCAACAACATGGAATAGGTCATCGCCTCGAGGATGTAGTTTGGTACACCTTTGAGCTGGAAATCTCTCCTTTCACAATGCATCCAAACCTAATCTCCTAGTTCAAACACAACTTTCTTGCACCCTTTGTTTGTTTGAGTAGCATATTGTTCAGTTCGCTTCTCAATTTGCTGCCTCACCTTTTCATGCATTTCTTTCACCATTTCAACTTTCTTTCTTCCATCAAAGCTAGATCTCTCATTAATTGCCAAAAGTGAAAAATCCAAAGGAGTTAATGGATTAAAGCCATACACCACCTTAAAAAGTGAAAGATTAGTAGTAGAATGCAAACTTCAATTGTAAGAAAATTCAACATATAGTAAATAATCTTCTCAATTCTTCAAATTCTTTTGAATAATAGATCGCAACAAACTAGATAAAGTTCAATTTACTACCTCAATTTGTCCATCAGAAACAATGCTTTTCAGAATACCATGTAAATGAACTACTTACTTAAAGAACAAATCAGCAACATTATTGGCATCATTAGTTTTTGTGGCAATCAATGAAATGCACAATCATGGAAAAATTGTCAACAACAACGAATATCGAATGCCTACTCCATTTTGACCTAGGCAGTCCTAATACAAAGTCCATAAAGATATCAACCTATAGTTCACTAGGTATGGGTGTATAGGTAAAGGAGTGTACAAACCGTGGGGTAAGACCTTATTCTTGGCTTGTTTATAATTGATGCACATCTTAAAAATTTGCTTAACAGCACACTTCATTTTTTGACAAAATAAATGCTTATGTAGGGGTTCGGAAGCCACCCTACCAAATGGATTCTTTAGTTTTAGCAAGAGATTAATGACTTCTGTTCTGCATATGCAGCACCTGAGTGGTTACAACTTTAGCTTGAAAATGAGAGAAGAGTGGTCTTAGGGGTTTTGACGGCGTCGAGTCTTGATAATTCTCATTAGAATTGTTGGAGTCTAGGATGAACACAGGTTCACTTCTGGTTGGGAGGCTATGATGATTGGTGGCATTCCTTGGGAATGCATGCATTAGAGAATAGTTTCTCTTCTTAAACTAAGATGGCCTTCATTGGAAACTAGAAAAGAAAAAGTTAGCATAAAACTTGCATTACAAAAAATAGTTAGTAACTTAAAGACCTCAGTTTAGTTTTATGACATTGTTGTTAAAGTGTATAGGTTCAAGATGATGGGAGAGAAAGACTCTCTCATAAGCTGGATGGTAGAGATAGTAAGATTTTGCACGTTATGATGCCTTTCTTTAACAATTCTTTCATTCCTCTTCTTTCATATAATAATATACACACAAGAGGAAAAAATAATATGGAGTAAAGTTGACTCTTTTAATTTTCCATTAGTGATCTAGCTCATCCAAGCTCCTATACAAGAGAGAGTGCTAGGCCTCTAATTCTTA
>JAOXYD010135368.1:0-10863 GCA_028565735.1 Pinacopodium congolense | reverse complement strand
GTTAATAAGGGCAATGGGAAGTGATATTTCGTAGTGGCTAAATTAATCTTCCTATAATTGATGCATACTCTCCAACTAGTGATTGTTATAGTGGTTATCTTTTCCCCTTTCTCATTTTCCATTACTATCATGCCTCCCTTCTTAGGCACATATTATACCAGGATCACTAACTCACTATTTGAAATTGGATAAATGATGCCCGTATCCAAGAACTTCACTACTCCTTTATTCACCACCTTTTGCATGTGTGGGTTTAACCTTCTTTTCCATTCCCTCACTTTCTTGCATCCCTTCTCAAGATTTATCCTATTCATAATCATATTTGGGCTAATAACACTAATATCCAAAATTTTCCAATTTATAGCCCTCATTCTCTTCTTGATAGTCTCCATTCTCTTCTTCTCTTGCTTCAAGTGAAGTTAATCGGAAATAATGTTGGGTTTGAGTATGATCCTTATTTAAAAAAGTGTATCTAAAGTGGAAAAGTAAGGGTTTTAACTCTAACACGGGTGGCCTAACTGAGGAAGGTGGATTGAGTGCTTCGATTCTCTCTAAGGTCTCTTACTTTAGCTTGTCACCTAACTCCTCTTCTTCCAAGCTCTCATTTCCTTTTAACTCCATAATCCCTCAACTTGCTCTCTTACATTCTTCATACATTCATCCTCAATTTCAATCTTTATAATTTTTCATGCAAGCATTATTCTTTACCAGTTTCTTAAAAAAGTTACTTATACTAAACTCCACTTTCTCATCCTTAATTCTTAATACTAGCTTCTCCTCATAGACATCCACTATTGACCTGCCAGTATTCATAAAGGGTCTTCTAAAAATTAAAGGACAATTTCTAGATTTTTCACAATCAAGCATAACAAAGTCAACTAGAATTATGAACTTGACTACTTTTACCAATACATCTTCAACTACTCCATATGGCCTCTTAATGAATTGATCTACCAATTGAATTAGAATTGACGTTGGCTTCATATCTCCTAGCCTCAATTTCTTGAAAATAGATAAAAGTATCAAGTTAATACTTGCTCCTAAATGACATAAAAATTTAGAAAATTCTAAGTTACCAATAACACACGGTATAGGGAAACTCCTTAGATCTGGCAACTTGGATGGTATATGGCTAAGGATGATTGAACTGCAACTTTCTATCAAGGCCATCATTTAGTTGTCTTCCCAATTCTACTTGTGGGTTAAGATATCCTTCAAGAACTTAGCGTACTTAGGTATACTCTCTAGTTCTTCCACAAAGGACAAATTGATTTATAGCTTCTTCAACTTCTCTTAGAATTTGGAAAATTGAGTATCCATTTGATTTTGCTTGAGTCTTTACAGATAAGGGATCTTTGGCTTGTATGGTGGTGGTAGCACATTGGAATTTTCCTCCTTCTTCTCTTATTCTTTCCTTTATCTATCCTATTTTTCATTCTCAACCTTCTCACTTGATTCCTCTAGTTACTTGTCACTCCTAAGTGTGATGGCCTTTAATTTTTCCCTCAGATTGGCCTCCATGTTGTTTGGAAAGCTCCCTACACTTCTAGATGATATGGCATTAGCAAGTTGCCTGACTTGAACTTCCAAGTTATAGCTGGAAGAAACGTGGTTCTTCACTATTTGGTCAAACTTTACCTCCATCCTCTTTTGGCCTTCTTCTTAACTTTTGAACTCGAAATCCTTATCCATATTACTATTCAACGACCCTAGTCGATCTTATTAGAAACTAGGTGGGCCTTGTGATCTCACATTATTACCTGCATTGTTATTACCTTTTGATTGTTTCCCCATATTACCTTTACCAAACATGAGGAACCTCCTTACATGTTGCTTAGTTGCTTAATGAGGGCCAAAATTTATATTTGAAGGGCTATCACCGAATCAATTGGAATCATCCCTTTTTTATTTTTGAATCCTTTCTTACTCTGCTCATTCAACTATAGGTAATTATTATTCACCATTTCTTCCAGAAGATTATGGGATAAATATATGGTATTCCTCATTAAGGAACCTCTAGTCATCGCATCAATTGTTCTTGTTGTATGTGGGTTCACCCTGTTGTAAAATGTTTGCAAAAGGAACTCCCTTAATAGGTTGTGATGTCGACAGCTCCTCTGTAGCTCCTTAAACCTCTTTAATGCCTCATACAATGACTTCCCATCACTTTATTGGAAGTTTATGATCTCCTTTATGATCTGCGTGGTCTTGGTTAATAGGAATTACTTGCTACGAATGCTTGTGCAAGTTGCTCCCATTTAGTGATGTCCTTCGGGATGAGAGAATTCAACCACAACTTAGCTCTATCAATTAAGGTGAAGGGAAAAAACTACATCTTAGCCATATATTCAGATAAACCATTATACCATAATGTATTACAAATCTCTAAGAAGTTTGCAAGATGGGCATTGGGATCTGTATTTGCCACCCATAAAATTGAACGTTTGATTGAAGCATGTTAAGTAGAGTTGGTTTAATCTCAAAATTATTTGCTTACACAGGAGGCCTTGTTATACTTGTTGTTTTGTATTAAAAGTTAGCCTTAGAAAGTCCATGAGGGTTCTTTGGTTATCTCCTTGCTCTCCTTATTTGTCCATATTATTATGAATATTCTCTTGGCACTTTTATCTTCTTGGCTCCCTCTTTTTTCTAGTGATGCCTAGAAAATCTTTGTCGGTTAATTCGTTGGGCATTTTTTTTACATCCTTTTGTTCATACACTTACAAATACACAAGGAAAAATATAAAAAACCCTTAAATAAAAATTAATTAAATCAAAAAATATGCTAAAACTACTAATCTCTAGAAATGGCACCAAAAACTTGTTAATCACATTACAAACTACGAACTTGTTTTATATTATACTGCAGGTGCACAAGTCATAAACTTGTAGTATAATAGATATTGTCCCACAAAGATTAGGTTTAGTCATCCAATGATTTAAGCCATATTTTGTCTAAGACACAAAAATTAATGGCAAGAACCAAAAATTAACTAAAGTAAAATAACTTAACCAATTGAATAACAAACTGCTGAAATTTGGGTAATTCAAGATTAAAAACTAAGAAACACTTTTATCTCTATTTTGTTTACCTCTTAACTTATTCATTCAGTTATGATTGGTCCAAGGTATCATAATGCCTTAGTTACCCTCTATAAAGGAGTAACTAATTTTTCCTAGTTTAATAAAATAGAATTAGTTTTGCAATCTCTTAATCTATAAAACCTTTCTTAGAATTCTAACTAGATGTAACCAATCCTATAGGCAATCTATCAATCAATTAAGATCTCTATTTAATCAATTAATAAACCTAATATTTTTAGATCTATTCAGTACCAACTCTCATTATACACTCAATACAAACTACCAAACCCAATATCTCAATCTATCACAAGGTTTAAGCATGACAAATATCATTAACATCAATATATTGAATCAATAAGCAAGATTTCTACAAAATAGTTAAAAAATTATTTCCTACAAAAATAATTGGCCACACATAATGTCAATAAACCCAAAAATAAGCATATTATCCCTACAAATGGATTGAAATAAGAAGAATGAAAAGAAATGAAGTCAATCTTGCACTCTTCTCTACACTCTAAAAGATGGAAAATATAGGAAGTTGATGAACTCTTTGAAGTATTAATGAATGATCTTTGTTTCCCCTCTGGAATCCTTCCAAACCTTATTTTTGCCTTCTTAGGAAAGTCTTATAATGATTAGGGCATCAAAAGAACATAAAGCTATGTCCTATACACATGATAAATATGAAAAGCCACACATTAAACAACTAAGAAATCATAGCCTAATGCATAACTATCACAAGACAGTAGTTCAAGTGCCAGAGTGTGGATTCTTTTAGCCCAACTTGATTAACGATGCTTATGAGTATGTGCTATAGAGTGATAGATGCTAAAGAGTTGGGAACATTTAGAAGAGAACTGAGATGGCTTTTTATAACATCTTGGAGGTCAAAATGTTTGATGTGTGGGGGCTAGACTTCATTCATTCCTCTCTTGGGAACATATATATTCTAATTGGTGTGGATTATGCCTTTAGATGGACTGAATCGATGGAAACTCCAACTAATGATGGGAAAATGGTGTAAAGGTTTATCAAGAGGATATTTAGTTAGTTTAGAGTTCCACAAGCAATCATAAGTGATGGTAGAGTGCATTTTTAAATCAAACCCTCTTAAGCTCTTCTTAAGAGGTATGAAATCTACCATAGAGTGGCCACACCCTATTATCTTTAAAAAAAAGTAGTAAAGTAGAGGTGTAATAGATAATTAAAGAGACTTTTGGAGAAAATAATGATTTTTTTTAGGAAAGATTGGGTATTATAGCTAGATGATGCATTATAGGCATATCAAACCACATTCAAGGAACCTATAGGTACAACCCCTTTCCTACTTGTCTATAGGAAAGTTCTTCACTTTGCTTGTGGAGTTGCAGCCTCGAACATATTAGGCAATCAAGGCATTAAATTTTGGTTAGGAAACAACGAGTGAGAAGAGAGTCTTATAACTTAATTAGGAGTTAAAGTTAGATGGCTTATGAGAATGTCAAGTTATACAAGGAAAAGGTGAAAAGATGACATGACGCTTACATTACGAAGAAGGATTTCAAGGTTAGAGACTTAGTATTACTACCTAACTCAAGATTAAAATGGTTTTTAGGTACACTCAAGTCCCGTTGGAGCAATTCTTTCAAAGTTTCCCAAGTTTAAAGCATTGAGCTTTAGAGTTTGAGAATGAAAAAAGGGAAACATTCAAGGTCAAGTTTGGAGAAGTATTATAACAAGAAAGGGAAACCGTCACTTTCCTTAACTTTGTTTGATAATACTAAGATTGAGGAATTGTCAAGTTGGTGATCTTAAATTTAGCATGTTAGGTTCTTAATTAGTATTTTTCTTAAGTTCAAGTGATTATTATTGCAATTTGATCTTTAAGTTGTTATTTATTATGCTTTATTAGGTTTTAGTGATATTAATAAGTTTAATGAGATCTTGAAGTTATGTCTTGTTGATTGTAGTTAACAAAAGAAAGGTGAGCCTCTTTTTTGTCTTTGTCCCAAATCAACACTAAGAAAGTCCGAACTAATTAAATACTTTAAGGATGTTATCTGATGTATTTGGATTTGGATTTGAAGCAGAATGTCAAATGAAAAAGCTAGAAGAGAAGTTAGAGAAACAACAAGGCATGATCATGTAACTTTATGTGATCATACATAACTTCTTTCTAGAAAAAGTGCAACATTCTATCATCATTGTCTAATGGGCACAATTGTGTAATGGCTAAAATCTGCTAGGCATAATATTTACAATTTTTTTTAGGTCTTGAAGCTATTTTTGGTACATGATCAAGTAGGAAACCTTAAGAAGCACCCTAGAGGAGTTAGAAAGTACTTAAGAAAAAAGAAAAACATAAAAGTGGTGGCTAGAATAAGAGAAGCACAATATTAAACATAAAGAACTCAAGAATAACCAAATTTCCAAGCTTTTTAGCATAAGGGCTAGAAGGAAAAGATCATTAAGCCACATTTCATTTTCTTCTTTTCTTTTCTTTTCTTTCTTTTCCTTTATATGTTTAATTTAAATATTGGGGATTTAATTAATATTATGGATTGCTAAATTTTTTTAAGGATTAATGTTGAATTGTTTTGTTAATCTCTTATCTTATTGATTTAATACATTTTTTTTGTTATATTCATTCGGTTTATTATCTAATTTAAATCGAGAGATTGAATTAAGATATTTGGGTTATGATGTGAAAAAAAAAGTTGGTATCATAATAGACCTATACATATCCCATTAGGAGCCAATTGAAGAGAGATCTTAATTATTTATTAGTTACTTATATGATTGCTTCAATTCCAATAGGATAGTTAGGAATAGCTGTGAGAGATTGAGACATTGCAATTCAATTTCTATCAATTCCTATCGGGATGACTTGGTTAGATTTTGAGAGTGGATGATTAAAAATAGTTTATATCTAGGGTCAAGCATATTGAATCAATAAGGTGTGGAGAAGGAAAAAAAAGGACAGAAGTAATTCCTAAGTGTTTATCTTTGGTTAATCTCAAGTTCACTACTACATTCTTAATCGTTTAGTTATTAATTTTGGTTAGTTTAGTATATTTTCAATTACATTTATTATAGTATTTACCTTAAAAAAATGCAACTCAAGTTGTAAGGTGAGTAATCATAATCCTCAAAGGAATAATACTAGTTATATTACAAAGATAGGACTTGTACACTTATAGTATAACATAAAACAACAATATGGAACTATGAATAAGAAGAAAAAGCATCACAGTAGACCTAGACAAAAAAAAGCCTAACCAAAATACTTAAGATATGCAAAAATCCAAGTGGAGCCATGATAAGTCATGGGTAACTATTAAATAATAGGCCTAACTAATCCTCTTAACTATGTAGTAGGGTGAGCTAGGGTTAAATCCATAGGGAGCCAGAGGGTATCACTATTTCTAATGTTGCAAAGAAAAACAAACACAAAAATCTTTGGACACAAAATGAACTAACATAACTAAGATGCAATAAAAACAGCAAAAAAGGACAAATATAGAACAAAACATGATAAGAATACTAGCAATAATAAAGAAATGGGTTGAAGGTATTATCAGGATTCTTGGATAACTATTGGTCCCTAAATTTAAATAAAAAGTACCTTAACCAAGGTGCTAGCCTCTAGATTTGAACAAGCTCTCAAACCCTTGATTCCTCTAACTAAAGCAAATCTCACAAGCTCTAGAAATGCCCCTATATTCACTATAACCTAGAATAAACTCTTTAGACTTAATATTGAATACGTATAAGTTACTGAGGAACGACTAATTTAGGCCACTAACACACAAGCTCCTAAAGTGCAACCTAAAGGTATGAGACCCTAGACTAGTTGGTTAAGTATCCTAATAAATATAATAAATCAATTGATACTTTTTGGAAATCATCAAGGAAAATTACGTATCGCATGCTCAATCTTAGCTTTTAAATTAGAAAATTATCTAATAGATGATCAAGACTAAATATAATACCTAATTATTGACATTTAACCAAATCCCTAAACCAACCTAAGCTTAAAAGCACCAAATTAATACAAACTCAATCACATTCTCATAATTAATTACCCCATCATCCCTCCTATACCTTTGTTGAAGCAAAAAAGGTTCCACCCTATTTTTTATGATGAAAAAACATCTTTGTTATTGATTTTTTTTTAAGTGTGTATAAAGATAGGTTGATTGGAGCATTTGAGCAAGAATGTTGATTTTTTGGATAAAAGGAAGCATCGGCTGACCGAATACTGACTGGTTAACCGAATACGAGTGCTGAAGGAAACATCGGTAGACCGAAGGTAGATCAATCGACCAAAACATGGAGATCAACAAATGAACAGATTGAGGAGATCGGCTGACCAAATAAGAAGATCGGCTGGCTGAACAAACATCAATCGACTAATCAAAGCTACCGATCGACTGAATGAAGTAAAATTATGAAGACCGGTCGACCGAATACATCCTTTGGTTGACCAAATGAAGAAGATCACAAGCGGATTATAAGGAACAATCATATTGCACAATAGTAACAAGATTTTTCCAATGGTATAAAAGAATTAATTACTAGGTAAATATTGCAAATTCTTCCAAAGAATAAAATTTTCCATATTTACACTATAAATAGAGGATTAAACTAGTCTTGAAATACAAAAAGTTAAGAACGAGTTTACTGAAAAAGATTAAGAGTTTTTGTGTTGTGTGAAGCTTATTCATTTATTTGTTTTTTAGGTTATTCTTGAGCCTATAAAAAGAGCGTTTATAGGTTATTCTTAAGTCAACAAAAAGAATTTATCAAAAGGGTTATACTTGAGTCTTTGGAAAAGTAGAGGGTTATCCTTGAGCCAAAAAAGAGGTTGCAAGTTATGCTTTGTATTTGCATTGCTTATTTTATATTCAATAAAGTGCAAAATTCCTTTTCATATCGTTTGTCCTGTATTTTTTTTAGTTTCCATAAATTTTATTAATTTATATTGCGTATTTTCTGCTTAATTTTGTAAGAACCTAATTCACCCCCTCTTAGGTGTCATTTAGGACCAACAATTTCTATCATAACATAGGTCTCACTTAGAGCTTAAATTCCAATGAATTTGTGAGAAAAGATCAAATGGCATATTTCATGAATTATGTGGGTTCTTCATATAGTTTATATGGGCATAATCCACATAGAACACTTTTTTTATAGCAAAACTTATATGTATTGGAAGAATAGGATGAGGTGTTACTTAATAGGAGAAAATACCGATTTATGGATGATGGTAACTCAACCATTTCATATGCCTACCAAACTCATAGGTAATGAAGTTATTTTAAAGAAATAAAATGAATGGAACATAGAAGAGAAAAGATCTATTTCTTTGAATTGTAAGGCCATGCATATTTTGTATTATAGTTTAAGTATGGAATTACAATAGATTTTCAATGTGTGAAAATACATATGATATCTGGCATACTTTGGAAATCATCTCATGAAGGTATGAATGAAGTCAAGGAGACTAAAATAATGGTAGTTACTCATGATTATGAAATGTTAAGAATGATGCATGATGAAACTATTTCTACTATATATGCATGTTTTAACAATATCATAAGTGCGCTAAAAAGTCTAAGTAAAACATGTTCTAGTGTTGAGCTTATTAGGAAAATCCTAATGTCATTACCAAAGACGTGGGAAATGAAGGTAACTATGATACAAGAGACTAAGGATCTCTACACACTTCTCATCGATGAGCTTATTGGGTCACTTTTGACGTACGAAATGAGGATGAAGAATATCAACAAGGAACAAGAGACGCCAAAAAAGAAAAGCATGGCATTCAAGGCATCCAAAAGAGAAGAAAGCGACAATGAAAAAACATCGCTTGGGAGAGAAAATAAACAACTCACATTTATTACAGGAAGACTAAAGAAGTTCATGATAAATGCATCGACAAATAAAAAAGGTACGCCATTTTCTAAAACTAAATTTTCTAACATAATGTGTTATGAATGTTGTGAAAAAGGATACTTGAGATCACAATGCCTATGAATACAAGAAGAAATAGAGAAAGATGAGAGGAAAGAAAAGAAGACATGGAAGAAGGATAAATCCAAGAAAAAGAAAGCATTGAAAGTCACATGATTTGAATTTAGCTATTTCGAAGAAGAAGAAGTGGCCAACATGTGTTTTATGGCACACAACGAGGTATCAGCTTTACCTAATGAAGATGAATATGATTATTCATATGATGAAGTATTAGAACAAAAAGACGAACTAACTAAGAAAAACAAAGAATTGCATAAAAAAAATAAAAGTATGTTAGATGAGTTAGATGCATGCAAAACAAAAAATGTAAGCCTTAGAAAAGATATAAGTCTAATCAACAAAGACAATGATGAACTTGTTAACGAAAATAGATCTTTAAAGAAAGAAATTGAGTCCCTTCGAGACTCCCTATAAAAATTCAACAAAGGAAAAGGAAAACTACATCCATTGGTAAGTATTAAAAAATATGGAAATGAAAAACATGGCCTTGTTTGGTATTATTACCATTTATTGTTTTTTTTTTCTAGTTTTTAATAACACAGAAACTGAAAAAGACAACATACTAATACAGCACAAAAACCCATAAAATAACATAGAAACCAATAACAATATCACATAAACCAATACACATACATAAAAACAAAAATAAAAAACAGAAACGAGAAGTGATACCAAACGTGCTCATGGTTTAGGAAACAATAATGAATCATCTACTCGGAAAACTACCTTTGTGAAAGGACAAAAATTTAGAGGATGAAAGTTCATCAAACATTTCTCATAATAACTCTAGTAAACCTCAAACTAGACATCATGCATTTCTATACACACAAAATCCTAAAATATTATTTCAAAGGCAAATGAATTATAGAAAATCATATGTGCAACCTAGACAGCATTTTCATAAAGTTTATAATATGTTTAGACCAAAAACTTATACTCTTATATTTTGCTCATATTGTGAAAGGCATGGATATATTTCTTATTTTTGTTTTGATCATCTAAATGATATCTCTAAAGGTTATAAAAACTACAATTTTGAGAAAACAAAAACAATATGGACTCTAAAAACCAGATATTATTTTTTATTTTGTTTATTGTTAATTATTTTTATTTATTGTTTCGACTTGTCGAAGTATATATTGATGTTTTCATATGTTCAGTCGACTGAAAAACAAACATCAGTCGACCTAAAGGAGTTCAACTGACCGATGGATCAAATCTTAAGTGTTCAATCGACCAATGTAACTAGTCTAGTCAATCAATAGGTTGAAAATTTTTATTTTTTTCTCTGTCTTTCATAAATTGACTTGTGCTTCAGCTGTACAAGTGTTTTAACTACATGTGTTAAATCTTTAACTTCAAATTTGTTATAGGTTTTTAACTCTTATTTCTAGTTTTTTTTATTTGTGTAATTTTTTGTCAAATTTATTATTTAAAAAGGTATGAATTACATATACTAACATCTAAGGACCGTAGATAAGATGGGTACCTAAAATTATTGTTATTTGTCTTATCAGATAAGAGAAGAAACAAATGGTATATAGACAACGGTTGCTCACAACATATGACTGTGGACCCCTCATAGTTTATCACTTTCAAGAGTAAGGATGGAGGATTTGTTACATTTGGGGATAATGCCAAGGGTAAGGCAATTGGCATTAAAAAGGCAGGTAAAGATAACTGTCCTCTAATTGATAATGTTTTACTTGTTGAAGGTTTGAAACATAACTTATTGAGTGTAAGTCAATTATGTGATAAGAA
>JAOXYD010135357.1:0-10863 GCA_028565735.1 Pinacopodium congolense | reverse complement strand
TATCACCATTCAAGATAGTGTATGGAAAATTTTGCAATCTTCATGTTGAGTTAGAGCATCGTGCATATTGGGTCACAAATTTTCTTAATTTTGATTTGTCTTCTACAGGTGCTAAGAGATTTATACAGCTTCACGAGCTTAAGGAGTTTCATTTGGATACTTATCACATTCAAAGTTGTATAAGGAGCGTGTAAAGAAGTGGCATGAAAAAAAGCTCCTCCACCGAGACTTTTAGGTAGACAATAAGATATTGATCTATAACTCTCGTCTTTGTTTCTTTCTAAGGAAGCTCAAGTTATGGTGCTATTACAATTATTTCTGTTTAGGGTTCTTGAGGTAAAGAGAGACAATGAAAACCCCCTCAAGGTAAATGGACAGAGAGCTAAATTATATTTTCCCAAGTTATTGGATAACTTTGAGAATCAACTCCTACTTCGTAATACCTCACCTTCTCTTCCTTGACTACAGTACATGTTTTAGTAGGATTGTAGTTCCTTTTTTTCTTTTTCTTTCTAGTTATTTCATGTGCATTTCTTTATAGCTTAATGCTTTTCTTTTAGTTGTTCTGAGTTCTTTTATAGGTTCTACGTGGTTGGTTGCTAGAAGTTCTTAGATGATCTTTTTCAGGGAAGCTCTTCCTTCTCTTTTCCTACCCTACTTGCTTTCTTTTGATTACTTGAATATTAGGGACACAGCTCATACTAGGTGTGGGTGCAAATGAGATAATTATCATATTGAAGAGACATACTTGGATCTTTGCAAGTCTTTTTGTAGATAACTTAAATATTCTAGTGAAAATCACTCTAAAGTTGATTAAATGTTAACTAGTATATCTTGATGTGATGCATATAGTTAGTATGATTAATATGGACTAATTCTTGTTTGATCATGGTTTTTCTGAATTATAGTTATGAATATATGGTGGAATTGACTCCTTTTGCATAACCCTAAGTTAAAAGAAGTCCCAATAGATTTGCATGTGAATTTGGAATAGAATTTAATATATATGCATGATGAATTTATTTATATGAGTGAATTTGAAAGTCTATGAAACTAGTTATAAATATTGAGGATTGAGGACATTTGGTTTACATCATGACTTTGGAAAATGGATGCTTGATGATCTTTATAATGATTTATATGTAAAATGATGTTACAAAAAGAAAAAAGCAAAAAGAGAGTGAGAGAATAAACGAGCAATAATTCATTTCCCTGGCTTTGTACCTCTCGAAGTCCATAAGTGGTGTTAATAACTACTTGGTGTAAGATGGCTTGGTTGAATAACCCGAAGTGTTCATGACAAGGTGTTCACTTTTTTGTTACAAGACAAAGTGACCTCCCAACTAAGCCATTGCTCGATTATGCTTGCATACGTTTTTGCTTATTTATATTTATTTTATATTTAAGATGGATTTTTGTGAATTAGGTGATGTTCAAAGAAGGAATGAGTTAAATCAAGTAATATTGAGATTCAATGTGAATGATTATTTGTATGGTACTTTTGGAGGATCTTTCATGGTTGAATGAGTGAACTAAGAATTTAAACTAAATTCAATCTATGATATGTTTGCATAATAATCTTTGTGAATTTCTTGATATTAAATATTATTTTTAAGAGATGAATTTGTTATTTATAATGACTATATGAGTTAACCTATTATCAACCTTGAATTAAATGATATTGATTATACTTGATTGCATAAATTATATTAAGTTGCATGTTTAACCTTTAATAATTTTTAGAAGATGTTCTTTGAATACCTAAGTGAGTTGCTTGAGTATAAGAAACAATTCAGATGTGGGGGTGTTGTTAATGGGTGATTTTTGCCCATTTAATGTATAAACTACACCAATTGAGAGCTATTTTTGTTAAATTCAAGTAAATGATGAATTGGGAGCAAGTTGTAGGAGTTTTGGACTAAACTGGAGTGATTAGAAGCAAAGAAGGTGAGCTTCTAGACCCAATACAACGGTCTGGCCAACCCGCCGTATAAGGAAGCCTGTACCGCAATATTAGAGTTCCAGACCACCGTACACCTTCGTGTTCTGAACTAATACGATGGTCTCTTAAGGTGCCATATTGGTCCAACAAGCCCTTGTATTGGTTACTGTACGCAACATTTTATTAAATTCAGTGCCAAATAACAATGAAACGATGAGGGATCAAGCTCAAAACCCTAGGGCCACCTACAGAGACTAAAATAGTCTTATTTTCGTCATTCTAGTAGTTTTTTATTGTCACATATCACCATTCACATCATCTAGTTAGGTTTTTGCTATTTTTTGTTGTTCTTATCATTTTCAGTTAAATTTTTTGTTTTTTGGAGCTTTCAAGTGGCAAATCTATGTAGAAACTAGTAGGGAATGATCATCTATCTAGTGGTTATATGTATTTTTTGTTATTTAACTTATATTGACTCTATTTTATGATTAAATCAATGGAAACCTATGCTTTGACCATGGCTTGTGTTCTTTTGATTAATATGTGTTAGTAGTTTGATTTTGGTTAAGGTTAGGGCTACTGGATTGGGCAGAATTTATTGGATGGATTTTGGCTTGATTGAATACTTGTTTTGCTTAATCTAAAGAGACCACCTAGACTATGACCTTAGGTAGATGGATTCCATGACCATTGGGGTTTGATTTTCGGAAGAATCAATTAAGCAACATACTTGAGCCTAAGCGTAGACTAACTTTAGGATATTGCGTAAGGATTTCTTGGATGAACGAATTTAATTTTGGTCTTCTTATGATTAATGCATTTTATGCCAAGTTATATATGGATCAAATAGGCAAATTGAGAGTAAAAGAGAAAAGAAGTTCCTATAAACATTAGATGTGACTTGTTTTAGTGAAGTAGATCCTAAATCAATCCTTCATTACCAATTTTAGGTACCTAATCTAATTAAAGCCCAACACCTCAGCTAGTTTTAGTCATTTGGTCTAGTTTAATTTCATTTACCTTATAATTTGCATATTGCATATTTTCCTATTTCAATCGATTTACGTCATTTTCAAATCAATCAAATCTGATGTTTCTGAGTAGTTTTTGCATCGTTTAAGTTAATATTTCTTGCATCTTGGAATATCTTGGGTATTATACTCAAATACTCTGTTTTATAATACTTGTTGACGAGGTACACTTGCCTCTGGTTTGATTTACGTTAAATTTTGATTTATATTGTTTTGTTTAGACCATAACAATAAACTTAGCATTTATAAAGTATGTGGAAAATGATTGAAATCGGTATTAATGAGAAGAGAAGAATTGGAGATGAACTTGAAGATTGAAGAAGATCAAGCTCTCAAGAGTAGTATTTATTATAGGTTTTCTGTAAGCTATTTTCTAACTCTTCTCTTTGGTCTTACCATAGGTTGAAAAGGTTCACATCATGCATATGCATTTATATTTAGAATTTGCATATAAGAAACATAATCAAGAGGTATTGTATATGTTTGTTATGTGTGAAAAATCCTTTTGATGTATGGATGGATGCATGCATAGTATTACATGAGTATGTGTGATGGATGCATGAATAAATTAGTATAAGTGAATGAATTGGTAATTTGATTAAATTGCAATAACTTATAAGGTAATTCATAAATGTTGCATGATATTATGATCTAGATAAAGATTGTTTGAATTGAAGTTGTATGAATTGAATTATTAATTAAGTATATATGTGGTTTTATGGGATAAGGTAAATGAATTTGTTTAGAATAATGTGTTAAGGAAATTTGGTAAATTAGATGGATTTAATTGTGTTAAGATTACGTAATTGTGTTATAATATGTTTGGTGTTGATTGGTTTATGTTAAAATGTATTTATTTGGGTTAAGAATTGAATTATGTTAAGTTTGCATTGGATTGGACTTAATTAGGCCAAGGTCTGGCAACTGAATATCTCAACCTAGGTGAGCTTGGATGACTAATGTGTATGTATTAGTTGACCAAAGGTTGATTGACTGAACTATAGAGATCAATTGACCAATTCTTATAAAAATGCAATGATAATTCTGAAACAGCTAGTTTTTGCAATAATTATATTTTATAACATTATGGAACTCTAGGTAACAGCCATAAACGGTTCTAAGGCCTTAATATGGGTATAAATATGTGTTTTGTGTGTTGTTTTGCATGTGAAAAACATTGTGAAAGATATATATATAAATTATTTGAGCAATTGTGAACTTGTTTATGTGCTTATGATGCAGTTTTGTGTATAAGTAGAGTATATTTGTGAGTATTGTGTTGCACATCTTACATAAGTGTAGAGTGAGCCCTTATATACTTTAGTGAGTCAAGATAGACAATTTTTGAAAGATGTTTATAAGAAGAAGAAGAAAAATATGTGTGAATTTGTATATGAGTTATTCTTACGCCATAAAAAAAGAGTGTTCTAAGGTTATTCCTTAGCCTTCAAAAAGGGAGTAATAGGTTATTTCTTATCCTTAAAAAGGGAAGGTGGAAGGTTATATTTGAGTTTTGAAAAAATGATTTTACTATTAACATTGTATTTATTTTGTTATAATGCAAGCAAAATATCAATGAGATTTGTTAGGGGCTAGATGTAAGGGTAAGTAGACAGCTCCGAATTAGAATAAATCATTTATGTCTCTCTTTGCTTACACCTTTACTTATATGCATTTATTTTAAAATTTTTAAATTATTGTTACTGTTTAATCTAGTTAATTACATTGTTGTTTAACTTCTGCATTTAGAATAAACTAGTAAACTAGGTTGTATAACTTAGAAGAAAATTTTTAAATACTTAAACCGAGTATTGTCTCCCTAGGAATCTGAGTGTAATATTAAATTAATTAATCTCAATTAACTAGAGAAATCCAAATCATTTAGTAAAAGAAATAACAAAGGAACAAATGAAAATAAACGTGAACAACATTCAATCTAAACACAAGCTAATGAACTAAGAGTCTAAGAATTAATAATCTAGATAGGGCTCGTATTTCCATATGTTAAAAAAATAAAAGACAATTCGTTGGACAGATTTAAGGCATTCATCACTGAAATAAGATATAATCATTGGTCATAGAAACACCTTTCTTCTTTAAACTTAATTTATCTATTTGATCTAATAAACAAATTAGAATAAAAGGCATAAATGAAAAAACATTTAAACCTAAGTTTGTTAGATCTAAGAACCCTCACAAAAAGACCTTAAAGTTGATTAACATCTAATTTCATTCGTTCACCTAATTAATCTTCCAATAATTAAAAACTGATATTCATGGGTCCTTTAATCATCTAAGAATCTAACTAAGATGACTTGAAGCAAGATTATATTACATATTTTAATTAGGAAAAAATCTTCCAAACATACAAAATTTTAATCCTAACCCTAGGTAAACAAATTAAGCACATGTTGTTGATATACTATTCCAAAATAGGGAAAACTCTTTAATTTCCATCTTTGGGCTCCTTTTTTATTCTTTTCCATCTAATTAAGTCCAAATAAGCATGAATTTGTAATTTGATCAAAATAACCCATATATAGGACAATTTTATAGATATTTAAGGGTGAAAACACATTAAAATATGGCATGAAAACCAATATAAATTACTCTTAACATTTTTTTAGAAACAGGAGAACACCCAAGAAGAATAAAATACCCAATAAAAAAGCAACGAGTAAGAGGACCACTAGCCCAATCTGAATCACAATATGTATAAAGAAAGAGGTCACTCTTAAAGGATAAGAATATACCTTGTCTAAGAGTAGACTTGAGATATTATAAAATGTAAAGAGCTACAAGCCAATGCCTATAACGTGGTTGACTTATAAATTGAGATAAGATGTGAAATGAGTAGCACAACTCAGGTCTAATGATGGTTAAATAAATGACTCTCCTAATAAGACAATGATAGGTGCTAAGATTAACCAGAGGAGCGTTGTAATCTATAGCCAATTTAAGATTTGTTCCATAAGAAAAAAAAATAGGTTTAGTGCCAAGATCATCATGCAGAAAAGCATTATTAATATCAAACCAATGTAATTCCGTAGACTTAACAGCAATAATAAGATACAGTTAGTGGTAATCTTGGCAACTAGTGTAAAGGTTTTAGTGTAATTAAGTCCTTCAACCTATGTATATCTCTTGGGCACCAAGCGAGCCATATACCATTCAATGGTACCATCATAATTATATTTAATCTTGTAAATCCACTTTGAGCCAATAGCTTTCTTGTCAGGGGGTAACTATTCTAAGGTTTAAGTTTGATTTTGTTAAAATACTTCTAATTTTTTTCCCAAGCCATTCTACTAGCTAACATCCTAAACAGCTTGTTGATAGATTTTGAGCACATCATATTAGGTAATTGCCTTTATAAAACTAATATGGGTGAAATAACTTTATAATAAAAGAGAAAATAAGTAAAAGGATAGGACATACCTAAGTAAGCATGATTGAAAGAGGTAGGATATGTAGTATTATAAATAAGAAAATCAATATGAAAGTCACGTAAACATTGAGGTAATCGTCATGTATGGATGGGGCATAAGGCTGGTGGAGTGGTTTGCAAAGTTGTAGGTATATCGATAAAAGTGACAATGCAATGATCAAAGTTGGAAGTAAGTGGTAAAGGTATAGAGTCATGATTAGGAATAGGTAAGGGAACTGGTGTATGAGGGAAAAGTGGAGATCGAGAGTGACTAGTTATAAAAAGAAAAAATATGTTCATAAAGTACTACATCTCTAAAGACAAACCATTTGTGTGTGGTCAGTTATAAACTCAATACCTTTTTTAACCATGTAGGTAACCAAAGAAGATGTAAATAATGGCATGCCCTTGAATTTTATCTATAGAAAGAGGAATGATAGATATGTAACAAAGGCATCGAGGTGTAAGGGTGTCAAATAAGTTACCGCCAAGACACATTGGTCTAAAAACTTTAGATGTAATCTTGTTTGAAATCGTAAGGCTCTAGTCACTTTAAGGATGTAGCTATGCTTGCATTCCACCATTCTATTTTGTTAAAGTGTGAAAACTCAAGAGAATTCGGTAAGGATACCATATTATTGACAAAAAGAATAGTAAATTTGGTATAACTATCACTACAAATTTGTTTAACAACTTTTCTAAATTTCCTAATGATCATAATAAGGAATGATGGCAATTTAAGATATATTTTTATTTGGTTTTAAGCAAGCAAACTTAAGTAGTTAGACTATAATCATCAATAATACTTAAAAAAGTAATAAGCACCAAGAAAAGAGGTAGTAGAATATGGTCCCTAAGCATCACAATGTATCACTTCAAAACACACATAAGTTTTAAAAGAACTAGTAGGAAAAGATGGTCGTGTCGATTTGGCTCAATGACATGGGTCACAACATTTATTGAAAGACTTATTAGAAGAAAGACTTAAGTTGAGAGATGATTTTTTTTTTCAAATTGCAAATGTTTAAGATGTTGATGCCGTAAAAGAAGCTGAGAGGCATGTGGAAAATTGTAGCATGCAAAGAAGTATGATTGCTTTAAAATAATAAAGTCCACCCCGCAATTCACCTATTCCAATTAATCTCCTCATGACTAGGTAATATAGAATGAAGGAAAGAAAAGAAAAACAGAATTTAACATAATGGTTAGCTTATTAATAGAAATAATATTGCATGTAAAAGAAGATATATATAAGACATTATGTAAGGTAATAGTAGGTGTAAACAATACATTGCCATAGGATTTAGATAAGTTATAAAAACCATCAAGAATTTTAATTGGTGAATACTGGGATAAGGATTTGTGACAAAAAAAAAAGGGCATTCTTATGCAAGTCATATGATCAGAAGCACTAGAATCCAAAATCAATTCAATATTATTAGTAAATAGACAGGTTGCCTTACACAAAAAAATTAGTTATAGAATCTGCATTCTTTTCAAGATTTAGAAAAGATATGAGTTGAGCATATTGCTCGTTTGTCAATCCATGAGTGGGATGGTAATTATAGACTGCAAGAGGTCCAAAATATTATGGACTATTAGTCATCTTTTTTCCGTTTGATTTCTTCCCTTTATCCCACCAGTCTGGATACATGTGTAGTTCAAAATAGGTTTCTTTGGTGTGCTTATTCTTTTTTTCAATGTTCACAAAATAATTTGTAGGGGTCACAGTTATTTGTGGACTTATTCTGGTTGTTAATATTTTTGTTATTGCTATTGTCTCCTCAATTGAAGAACATTGTAATGCAGTGACTAATTGTTATTGTTCCACCTGAGTAACTAATAGATATACTTGAGCTAATGAAGGTAATAGATTTGTATTAAGGATATGAGATCGAATCATATTATACTTTGTTCAAGCACATGGAGAATTGATGCACCTTTTATTTTTCTATTTTAATGGAAAACATCTTTGTTGAATCACACCTGCATGGTGGATCTTGAGAGTATATAGTAAGCTTGTCCCAAACACCCTTTAATTTAGTGTAATAAAATGAAACTGTCAGAACTTATTGTAAAATGCTTACCAATTCAGATGAATATAAGGAGTGTTCTCTTGTGAAAACAACTCTTGAAGATCTTTCCACACCTCTTGTGCTATCTCAAAATATGCCATGTTGTCATGAAGAATAGGGTAAAGGGAGTTCAATAGCCAAGAGATGGCCATCAAATTGCATTTGACCCATATGTATTCATTGGGTGAACCCAATTATGGACATGGGACAAATCCATCTATAAAGCCAAGCTTTCTTTTAGACTAAAGTGCATTTATCATTGCACATCTCCAAGGGGGATAATTTTCTTTGTTTAGAAGACATGCAATTACGATTACAACTAGGTTATTAGATAAATAAAGAATGTATGGCAAAAAAGCATCATAGTTTAAGTAGATGGTATTGAATTAACCGTTGGAATTTTTAGAAATTATAGGACCATTTTCACTATGGCTTTAATACCATATCAAAAAGCTAAAAGATGTTTGAGAATGAGAGAGATGATATAAAATTTGTGTCAACTTTGATTCATTTTGAAAAGAGAATACAAATGCATAAAGTATAATTACAAGAAAATTAGAAGGAAATTAATTAAATGTTATAAATTGGTTATTCTAATTTTTCCAAAATAAGAAATAAATAGTATATGAAAATTGTATAATCTTGATGTTTATGAGGAAAATTAGTGACCTCTAATAGAGAAAAATGGGTAATCTCTAATATCTCTAATATAGGAAAAATAATATAGAAAAATAAGTAGACGCCAATAGTTTTTATTTAATTTAATGGAGAAAAGTCTCATTACTCTTTATATTTATATAGCGCTTATGGCTTTTCTATTGAATTGATCATTCTCTCTTTCTGAATTTTTACTTTCAAAGCAAATTAAACAACTTCAAAAGTATTAATTCAATAAAGGTTAAGAACATTATAAATTAGCATTGTCATAATAATGAAAGTACAATTGTGGAAATGTATTATTACCATTTTTTAATTATTGCATAACACTTTAGGTTGTGTGATAATTATCTTTCACCAATAACATTCATCAGTGTTTTTACTCAAAACTATGCAACAATTCTGACTAACTACTCACAAAGCAATACAGGATACTAAATGAATGTCCACTTTGAT
The DNA here is from genome assembly GCA_028565735.1 of Pinacopodium congolense. Taxonomy (NCBI): domain Eukaryota; kingdom Viridiplantae; phylum Streptophyta; class Magnoliopsida; order Malpighiales; family Erythroxylaceae; genus Pinacopodium; species Pinacopodium congolense. The sequence goes on along the minus strand of JAOXYD010135357.1, from coordinate 1,275 downwards.
TTTTTTCTAAATATTTCAAGTATTATCTTAAATTGACCCTTAATTATTATTTGGACACATCTTAAATGCATGTTCCCTTCTAGTGGAGTGTAAGAAAAATCTCAATCAAGCAGTAAGATTGAGGATGTATGATATTTTCATTTAATATGCATAAATAGAAGATAATAACTTACAAATTATTTATAGCTTTCCACATATTAAATAAATTTACTTAACAGCAAAATCCTTTCCAATCGTTCCCTAATTTTAACATCATCATCCATTTTTCTTCTTGTATGAAAGTTTTACTATCTTTTTAATGAACCTTACATTAATTCGTCTCTCTTATTTTCAATTTACAAATTTTATATCCAAATAATATGACTTTTTAATTCAAATTGTAAGGTTGTGTCTTAAATCTAATCCCATCATAGGTAGACTATAATTTGCATCATCTCTCACTCACACATAATGGGATTATTAGGTTGGAATTATGCTTGTGCTCATACTCAATAAATAACCCGTGTGACTAGTATACAATAAGAGCTTATTTTCATATATCTGTTAAGATTATACGACATCTCGATTAACGAATCAATCTTTTAAGTAGATGTTAATCATCAATAAAAGATGACCTTCCTCTATTCTCAATTCTCTTTTGAATTCAATTTAATTTGCTTGCCTAATTCATAAGATCGTATTTTATATGATCTTCTAATAACAATTTAAAGTAGTGAATATTAACTTCAATTATCAACAGTTAGACAAAAGAAATGAGGGTATACAATAAAGTTATTTTTAAAATTAAGGTCTCACGCTAGTAAGTTAAGATTTATTACTTACATTAATTCCTTTTTAGTTATTACAGCATGCATGGTATAAGTCCTGTGCTATGGTATTAACTCATTTTCTTTCGCACCTGTTTGGATGGGCTTTTAGAAGAGTAATAAATACTTTTTTTCTAACACAAAAGCATTTTTTTAAAAAAATGGATGTTTGGCTGTAACATTAAGAAGTGCTTTTCTAACATATTTAGCTTTTTCAACAGGTAAAAAACAACTTTTTAAAGAAGCTCCAATTTGATGCTTTTAAAAAAAGTGCTTTTTCAAGTAGATGTTTCATAACAATTAATGACAATTAATGACCCTATTTTTTAGATTCTTTTGTCCTTATATTTTTAACATAATGCCCGTAATACCCCCATATCCACATATCTCCTTAATAAATTTTGCATTTAACATATCAAATTATTTTAACTAAATTATTTTGAGATTTATATTTATGATTTTAACTAAA
>JAOXYD010135346.1:0-10863 GCA_028565735.1 Pinacopodium congolense | reverse complement strand
ATCTATATATGCGACTTAGTCAATTGCTTCAACTGATGCTCGGCCGCTCTCCCCACGCTACTAAAAGCGTTGAGGTGTTGTGCCTGACTCTTGTGGCCTATCACTTGGCCAAAAGTCCAATTTACAAAGATGAAGTTAGTTAGACATGTTAACATTTGGTGTAAGTCGATATAACATAAACTTCTAAAAACATGCCAACCACTAATTGATGATTAAGAAGAAATGAAGCTTAAGTCATTAGAAAGAGATTTATCATTAAATTCCCCAAATTGTGAAATTGTGTGAAGATTGGTGGTATGTTGATGAAGGAATAAGGCAATAACTTAAGAGTAAGGAAGTAAAATGGATAGTGTCAACCAAATCTTAAGAGTATAAGAGATTTGACTCATATTGGTGCTTATTAGAAAATATTTTCAATGAGGGATGAAATTCATACACAGGACAAAGGATAATTAATAATTCATATGAGGGATAAAGGATAATTAATACAATAAAGTCATGCTAAATTTGAAAGTATATAAAGGCACTTAACTTTAGCGAGGAGGTTCTTAGGTATGTAAATCTACAAGATTTATTGTACCTTGATTCGAATTGTTACTTTTCTTAGTCATGAAGCGATGTGTCTGCATCATGAGTAAACTTGGATGGACTATGGCTAATGGATTTGATCATAAGCGTGCATTGGTTAAACCATGTGTGGATACACTTGGAACTTAGACAAACATCATCTTTTAATGGAGATCATAGGTGATGTAGCAAATCCTGATGGGTAAAGCTCAAGGAAGTAGGGATAAGATCATTATCTTTATTCAAGAAATAAAACATGTAGGATAAACATCAGGGATATGGGAATAAGGAATTATCTCTATTTTTCATATGTGCCTTTATCTAATTAGTTGAGTAAAGGATAAGATACGAGTTACCATTCACTAAGTTAGCTACTAAATGGATGGGAATGATATCCATTAAAGGATAACAGCATATCTAGCCAATGTCTTGTAACTTAATCTTTAAGTTTCTAATTGTTTATAAATAGTTCATTTAAACCAAGTCTTCAATCAATTAGAAGAATTTGATAAAAAGGCTAGAGAGAGTAGAGAGCTTTTGGGAAAAAGTTCTTTGTAAGAGCTTTGGGTAGAGCATTCCTTTTGTAAAGTGTTTCGAAGAGGAAATAACTCGAGTTTTTTTGTATTGTATATTTTTTAATAGTGTAATACATCGTTAGTTTTTATCATATCTTTCTCTTGTTCTTTCTTTTGGTTGACTTGTGTAAACATTTATATGTTGAGGGTGAATGAAACACTTAAACATGAGTGTGCATGAGACATTAAAAAACAAACAAACATATTGGTCGATGATTATGAATGAAGGTTGAGTTAGGATTTGACAGAGCTATACTTAACTGTCATACAAAGACTTATATCTTTAATTTTTTTTATGCTTAAAGAAATCCTCACAACACTCACTATTTCATTACTAAGAAGATCTCTAAGATAAACTCATAACACTTAAATAAGGAATTGTGTTTGTAATAGAGTAACAGAAATATTTGATAAACTTTATCTCTCTTTTGAAGGAATAAAAATTAAAGGACAAATCATCTCTCAATATAAAAATGGCTTAAAGGTAGAAATTTGTAAGGAATTGATAAGGTAAAGAATTTCAACCTTGAAGATGCATATAACTATTCAACCTAGGGAGTTTATAAGTAAAAAACATGATTATGCAAAATTTTATCTAATGGTTCAAAATTGCACTATAGAATAACTACAAAGTTTTTGAAGGAGCTGAAGAAGATTTATAAGAAGATTGTAGTGATGAAAAACCAAGTCATTCAAATCTCAATGTAGTGAGATGTATAGATATGACTTGTAAGGTGGAAGAATAAGAAGAATGGATTACTTGTAAGGTGGAAGAATAAGAAGAATGGATACATACTATTATTTTCTTTACTCAAGTTAAATATGGAGATAAAGTATTTACCTTTATCATTGATGGAGGAAGTAGTTTGAAATATATTTAATAGCATGGTGAAGCGATTGAATTTACATTTAGAGAAATGCCCATGTCCCTATAAATTTGCTTTAATGGATGATATCATTATATTGGTTGGTCAAAAGTGTGTGGTGTCTTTCAAATTAGGAAATATAAAGATTCTTTTAATTTGATGTTATTACTATGAAAGTATATCACATTTTACTTGATTGATCATACCTTTATGAGAGTGATGTGGACATTTTTGGTAAAGAAGGTAATTTTGAATGTTATAATGGTGGACAAGGTAAAGAAGTAAAGAGAAAGTAACAAGATAATTATAAAAAGGCAAAAGGGTCATTTAAACCCTAAGGTTTTCACCAATATTCAGGTTAGATCTTAACATTTCAGAGCGTTCAAAAAGAACCTTAACGTTTCAAAAACGTTTAAAAAGAACCTTAACATTTCAAAAGCGTTAAAAAATAACCCTGGTCAAACTTCTGTCAAGTCTGACAGTTAAATGTGCCACGTGGCAAGTCCTGATTGGTCCACGTGTTATGTGGGGTTCCATATGTTGACATGACACTGCCACATGCCATGTAATTTTAAAATTTTTTATGTGTGTCCTATAATATTGTCATGTCAGATGCTAAGTGGATGTGGAGTCTACATAACACGTGGACTAATAAAAGCTCGCCACGTGTCAACCAATTGTCTTCACAATAAGTATACGTGGACTAATCAAAGCTCACCACGTGTCAACCAATTGTCTTCACAATAAGTATACGCTTTAAATATTCGTTTGGATGTTATTATAACAAATGATAGATGTAGTAAGATAGTAAGTTCATGCGTAAAGTTATGGGATATTTTGAGTTCGAATCACATCAGTCCCTTTTGTTCTCTTCCAAAATGACGTCATTTTGACACTAAACATCAGAACTTGTCTGGAGCTGCAACGATTCGAACTTGTAACCTCCAAGGTGAAACCTAATACCAAACCAGTTGTGCTGTCTACAAGATATTGAAATTTAACATCCAAATGTCTATTTTACATATTGATGCTATGTGAAGACAATTGGTTAACACGTGGTGAGCTTTGATTAGTCCACGTGTTATGTGGTCTCCACATCCATGTGGCATCTGACATGGCCAATATTGTGGGATTCACATTAATTTTTTTAAAATTAAATACCACGTGATAATGCCATGTCAGCATATGTGATCCACATGACACGTGGACAAATCAGGACGTGCCACGTGACACATTTAACTATCAGAGTTGACAGAAGTTTGACCAGGGTTATTTTTGAACATTTTTTAAATGTTAAGGTTCTTTTAAAACGTTTTGAAACTTTATGGTTCTTTTTTAATGCTTTGAAACGTTAAAGTCTGACCTAAATATTGGTAAAAACCTTAGGGTTTAAATGACCTTTTTGCCTTATAAAAACCAATAAAAACTCTCTTAATATCCTTTAAGAGAAAGTTTAAATCTATCAATAAAGAGAAAATGTGTTCGCAATGGTAATGAGGGAAGTAACAACAATATCAATTAAATCACCCTTTATATTACCAAAAGAAGTGAGCAAATTCCTAGTTGATTTTTTAGACTTCTCACCAAATGATTTACCAGGTAAATCATTCTCGTAGGAGATATGACTTTTTTTTTCCTAATACTTTAATAAAAAGATTCATTCTCTTTATAAAAATAGGGAGAATCTTTAAATCTATGCTTATTTTCAACTCTTCAAAACATTTAGTCACTTACTACACCCTTGTTCGTCATTGGGTGCCTTCATGAAATATTCAGCATACTATTGACTTGGTATTGCATTTACTCTACCAAATGTTCTAAACTATTGCTTAAATGCTATTAAGAATGAAGAGTTCAGAGATTAATAAAATACTTAAGGAAAAAAGGGTTTATTCAAGAAAGCCTTAGTCCGTATATAGTATTATCATTATTAATTCCAAAAGAATATGGAATTTGGCCATAAGATGAAGAGCAAATGAAGATTAAGTTTGCTAAAGTTGAATAAAATTATTCTTGTAATCTTTATTATAAATTTTATCGTGGTCCTCTTAATGTGTGTAAGGGCTCAAAGTTATGTATATACATCCATGATTAGAGATTTTGCATATAGTTTACATAATAAAGAGGAAATGTGTGAAAATTTTTAAATAATCCCTTTGATGTATCAAAATATTTTCTAAAACTTGTTTACAATATGTGTGAGTTAAATTTTATTGAAAATAAAAGATTTTTTTTAGAAATATGAGAAGATATGTTTTTTTGGAGAAGTTTGAATGTATTAGAAAGTGTTAAAAGTATTAAAACCAGTTCTCGAAGAGATTAGTTGATAAGTGTTTAAGTTAGCAGTTGACTAGTAGATGATTTATACAGATGTTGGTCGATTAATGCTAGGGAATGGCTAATCTACTAATGTATAATTTATTAACCAGTAGGCATAAAATCTAGACTGCAATAACGACGACAAAATCAGTATTAAATGGTTTTAATGCATTCTAATAACTATAAACGACTAATTGAAGGATTTTTACCTATAAATAAGTATTTTGGAGTATCTATAATGTATCCTATTAAGTTATAGGGAATTAAGAATATCGTATGATCATTTTTTGTCATTTTAAAGATTATTCCTAAAGTATTTCAAGTGCATTAATCTTGAAAGTGTAGAGAGACCTTTCTAAATATTTTGGTTGATTAAGTGAAATATTTTCTAATGTGTTATAGAATGATGGACTTATTGAATTGAAATTACAAGGTTTGGTTGGTCTTCACACAAGAAGAAGATAGTTGTAAAGATTGATCTTCAACCATGAAAAAGATACTTGCATGGGTTAGGTCTTTACCTGTGAAAAAGATTGTTATAGCGATATTTTAACAAGTAGCTGAAGAGTAGAAGTAGGTGTGAATTGTGCACCAAACCACTATAAATCGATTCTTATATCTTTATAAGTTTGTTTTAGTTTAAGTTATATTATTATATCAATTCGATATATTCTTCATAAGACATTTTATTAAGAGAGAACTTTTTAATTAGGCAAAAAAACTTAAAAAATGTTTCTTCATCTAATATACCCCCTTAAGTGCCATAAAGGACCAATATATAGATTTTCAATCCCTCGTCTTGATGTCATTTTAGATATGTTGACTAGAGCCACCACTTTTACCAAGATATAGTTATAAAGTGGGTGCTATCAAATTAGAATTAAATATAATGATTAATGGAAAAACAACTTTTAATATTAAAGATGGGCCTTATGAATGGGTTTTATGCCCTTCAGAGTCACAAATGCACTGAACACTTTTACAAAAGTGATAACCAAGTGTTTTAACCATTTAGAAAGATATTTGCTGAAGCATTTTGATAATGTATTAATAAATCGTAATATTTCAGAAGATCACCTATGACATCTTTAATAAGTTTTGGGAGTTTTTAGATAAGATATATTTTATATTAACCTAAAAATATGCTCATACAACTAAGTGCTACATTTTAAATTTTTGTTATATCTCACTAAGGAGTGGAGATGGATGTTGAGAAGATCAAGGTTATTCTTAATTGGTCTATTTCAAAGGATGTGTATGAGACATAGAATTTCATGGTTTAATAACATTTATAAATGATTTATTTATAATTTTAACATCACAATGACACTTATAATTAATTGTATAAAGAAGGGGATAATTTATTTGATAAAAAATAACAACTAAGTCCCTTAAAGAAACTAAGAAAAAGATAGTTAAGCATAATATTTTGCAACTTTTATAGTTTTTAAAAGTATTTGATGTTGTTTTTTATGCATGTCATATGATAATTTGAGGTAGACTTAGTCAAGAAGGACACCTAGTTACTTACGTTAATAAGAAGTCAAGTGAAGAGAAACAACAATATTTTACCATACGACAAGGAATTTTATGTAATGGTATATTTATATTATAATTAATGTCATTATCTCTTGTACAAAGAGTTTATTATCAGAAATCTCTTAAACACTTCAAATCCCCCCCCCCCCCCAAAAAGAACAAAAGACACGCCTTATTAAGTGCAATTTTGAAATAATTTAACTTTGTTATTAAGCATTCGACAGGAGTTAAGAATAAGGAAGCATATCTACTGAGTAGAAAGAGTCATTTGGTGAACACTTTGGTAATGAAATTTATTTGATTAAAAAAAACAAAAAAGATAATAGATTTAAACTAAGATTCTAGGATAATTTATTAAAAAATTATAGTTAGAAAATGGACAACACTTCCCTTTAGTAATTCACGATGAATACTTTTTTAGAGAAAATTGACTTGGCTTACTTAATATATCTATAAAGGAACATGTGATTTTAGAATTATATGGAGGAGGGGACGTAGGCCACTTTAAAAGAGAAAAAACTATAATAATATTTGAGGATTACTTTTATTGGGTTTAAATAATATGTGTTAAAATCATATAATAATGTCAAAATAGTCAATTAGCTAAAGGAAATAAGCGAAATTATATAATATATACATTGTTTCCCATACCTTCTAAACCATAGTATGACATAAGGATTTTATCTTCAAAATCCCTATATCTATAAGAGGCTATGATTTTACTTTTATGGTGGTGGATAGATTTTTAAAGACAATTCGTTTCATTCTATGCTCGAAGACTTAGGATGTTATCCATATTGCTAACTTTTTTTTCAAAGTAAGTTATTCATCTCCATGGATTACTTTAAACCATTGTTTGTATTAGTTATTTTTTGGGAACTTTATAGAAAATATTAAGCAATTAGTTTCACTTTTCAAATTTATTCCATTCATAAACCAATGGATAAATAGAGGTGGTGAATAGAAGTTTGGAGACTTATTAAGATGCTTGGTTGGAATAATATGAATAACAAAGATCTAATTCTTCATGTGGAAAAATTACCATACAATAATTTGATAAATAGGTTAACTGGTAAAAGTCTCTTTGAAATAGTTTCAGATATTCAACAAAAGTAATCTTATCGATTTGGTTTCTTTACCACAAACAATAAGAGTTAATAATGAAATTGAATGATTTGCATATCCACATAAGTGATATTTTTTATGAGATACAATGAAAGATACCAACCAACTACTTTCCTTATAAGGAATATGGTGATTAACATCGTCAATTGAACGAATTTAAAGAAAGAATATGGTGATGCTAACGATTCATCATCCAAAGAGTTTAATGTAAGACAATAAGTGTCGATATTTATATTTTGAGGTTATTAAATGATATGGAAATTAATCCCATCTTTACTATTGCAAATTTAACTATTTATCATAGACAAGATGGTATATAATCTCTTATTGTAACTATGAGATTTCAAGTCATTCCCCATTGTAAAGAGTAGATAGAGAATATTTTTTATGAATGAATTATAGTCACCAGAGTTAGTCGATATCATCACTTTCTTATTAGTGAAAAGGAATATTAAATTTTATAATATGAATTTCAAAGTTGAATCCAAAATTGCATGATCAATAGTTTTTACATTTTGCATTAAAGATGACTTCAAACAATTCAAGAAGTAAAGAAAACAAATCTCTCAACTACACAGTTTAATTTGATGTAACGAAAGTTGAAGTTAAGTTCAAAATAAAAATAATAATTATTAAAATTTACTTTATATTAAATTTAATAAGCAATAATAAGTTAGATTTATTATCCTAGTCATTTAGCACTTTAACTTATTTAAGAATACAATTTTTTTATTATAGTAAGATTTAATTTTATTTTGAATAATTTGGCTAGGAATCTTTTTACTATTAGAATAATAATGCTAAGAAAAAAAATATGTATATATGTATGGATATTGGTCGATTAATGTACCTTAGTGATCAATCAATATATTTATCAACAGAACTGTAATGGCTAGTTTCTTATTTATAACATATATAATTTGTGTCTAATAATGTTTTTAACAAGGGGTAACTATTAGACTGATTTCTAAACAGATTTTTGAGAACTTTAAGCCTATAAATACATGTTGTCTTAATTGTTAAAAAGGTTAACGAAGTTATGTGATATTGAGAAGCATTAAGAGAATAAAAAAGAGTTATTGAGAGCATTCAAAGTTATTCATTACATTTGTTGTTTGGTTGAGCCCTCTAACATTGATTTTGTCAAGTAAGATACTCTTTATTGTGTATTTTTTTGTATTTAGAAGACTGTTAAAGGTTTCCTTTCACTTAGAATGAAAATTGTTAAAGGTTGCTTTTCACCTCATAAAAAGATTTATTGTATAAGAAGTTTTTCTTCATTAAGTGAAAGAAGATTATAGAAGAATAACCAAAAGTGTCTTGGAGAGTGAATGTAGATGTAGGTAAATTTAGATACCAAACTATTATAAATTCTTTTGTGATTTCTCTTCCTCCTCTCTTTATTTCATGCAAAACTATATTTAGGTGAACTTTGACTTACTAAGAATTTAGTAAATTTTAATCACACCTAATTCACTCTTTTGTGAGCGCCTCAGGGACTAACACTTTTTATCTTGAATTTCACTTTCTCCACCCTTAGCATCAAGTGTAGTTTATTGTCTAATATTATTTTCTTAACTAGTAACACCATGTGATTCAATGACATTAAAGTTCTAATTTTCCATAATATTAGAAGTATTCCATCTTGCTTTTGGTCATTGAATAGTCATTTTTATACCCTTCTGCCATTTGTTAACATCATGAATTAAAGCTCTGATCCCAAATTGGTATAGGATGATTAAAAGAGATATTAAATTAGTAGTTAAAGTCCACAAGATTTTACAAAATCTAGATATTAGAATTTAAGTTTTAGGCTTAGGATTTTAGTTTAGGTGGTTGGAATTTTAAGTTTGAAATGGATGAAACAATTTACTAGAAATTTATAGGGCTTGTTTGTTTTGATTTATTGTTTCTATTTTCTGTTAATGTTTTTCTAAACACCAAAATAAAAAATAGTATAAAAACCAAAGAATACAACATACATGTACAGTACAAAAACAAAAAAACAACAACACAGAAATAAAAGTACATAAAAATAATGAGAACACATAAAAACATAAACAGAAAGTTGAACAAAATGGGCCCTTAGAGTTTTTGTTGCTTAAAATTTGGGCCAAAAGTGTTGTAATTCTAGTGAGAAAAACATACAATGACGGGCGGAAAATTAAAAATAACTCTCAAAATTAAAAAAAATCACTCTTAGAAAAAGTATGATATCTTCTAACTAAAAATTGAAGTTTATGTAGAAAATTTAAGTTTTTATTAAAGAGTTTAGATAATTTATTTATTTATTTAGAATTATTAGTTTAATAGTGGAGGATTCCTAACTAAACTATTAAAAATAAAATTAAACCTTACTTTAATAAAAAATTTTATTCTTAAATGAATTTTAATACTAAGTAATCAATATATCTAATTTATTATTTGATACTTTTATTTTTACTTTCACTGTAATCCTTGCCCTACATTCTACCAAATTAAAACTTGTAAGTAATTGATTTGTCCTCTTTTATTTTTTTAATAAATTCTACATTCTATATATCACTAGATAAACTTTGGTGACGAGCAAGTCTCCCTTTTTGCTTTCTTGGGCACAAAAATGAGCAAGATTTTAGATTATGATGTCAAATGTTTTAGTTAGAGGAGAAATCTTTAATAAATGAAGAAGCATTCCAAGTTGAGGGTGTGGAGGGTTGACTTTTTGTTCGGAATAAATCAATGTATAATGTATAATTCATTTGTGAATGAATGTAGAATGTATAATTCATAGAATTCATTCACAAATATATTCTACATTTTGCATTCATTTATTATAAATAGGGGATTAGAATTTATTTGTAAATAAATTCACTTTTTTGAATAATTATCAAATAAATTCTCTTATTTGGATAATTATTATTTAAAACATATAATTCAGTTGAATTACTCAGAATTATATTTGGAACAAATCTAAAATTAAAAATTCATTTATATCTATTTTCTAATATATCCTTTTAACATAATAACTTTATAAAATTAAATAAATATATTATAATAATGTATAAATTTTATATTACATTATATAATTATTATATGTAATACAATAAAATAATTATGCTTTATTATAATATATATTATAATTGTAATGTAATATATAATAATTATTTAATTTATAAAATTATTATATTAAAAGATATATTAAGAAATAGGTGTAAATGAATTTTTAATCTTAGATATCAAATAAGGGTTAAATTTATCCGAACCCTTTTATAGTTTGGTAAATTATTAATTAAGTCTTGATAGTTTTAAAACTATCAAATAGGTCTCGTAAATGTGTGATTAATAGTAAAAGTAATTTAAAACTTTAAGGATTTATTTGGTAATTTATTAAATCATAAGAATTTAATTGATAGTTTAACTTTAACAAATTATAACGAACTAGATAATATTAAACCTATTTAATGAATTATTTAATAATTAAATAAATATGTACTATAAATATTATGTTTTTTAATAAAAATAATAAATTAAAATTTTAAAAAATCATACAAATATATTATTTATATAAATTCAATATCTATCAATGTATAGGAAATCGGACCGGATCGGTCGGTTTTACTCGGTTAAATAGGAACCAGTCGGTTTACCGGTTTAGTTAATTTACAAAACTGTTATATTTAAAAATCGGACGGTTAGAGGGTCGGACCGGTCAGTTAATTGGTTCGATTTGGTTTGATTTACCGGTTTAACTTGTCGATCTGACCATTTTTAACTCAATTCGGCTCAACTCATCCCTCTTCACTTTTTTTAATTTTTTATTCCAACCCATTATTCTAATCTTTTTTTTACTTTTTTATTATTTTTATTATCTATTAAATCTATTATTTTTATTT
>JAOXYD010135335.1:0-24596 GCA_028565735.1 Pinacopodium congolense | reverse complement strand
TAAGTGAAATGGAAATCAATTTTAATATTTTGTATATCTAGTACAAATATCACTATAAGTTATCTATATAAGGTTGTAATTGTGACAATATGATGAAGCACTAGAAATTAAGAATTCTCAAAATTTTAAGAGGTCGTCATTCACTAAAGATTTGTATGATGGCATAAGCCAAGAGTTAGTATTTAACCTTAATATCATATTGATAAAATTAATGAAATGATGATCAGTGAGCTCATTGAACTAATTAGACTTAAAATAGGTATAATTTTAGAGGAAAGAAAACATGAAGACTTTGTATAGACATAAATTTTGTGTTTGAATAATATTAAAAATGAAATGTATTATAAAACCAAATTTAAGAACAAAAGTTACAATAATGTGTAGTGTTATCTCATGTCAAATCTTCTGATTTGATTTTTCATTCTTAATTTAGTAGAAAGTCGATTAAATTGACCTTGTATATATGACTAATTCATTCACTTGAGAATCATAGATTAGTGACTTAATTTTATTTGTATGCCACTTTATGTATTGGAAACCCACTAAGGACTTAAGTCTTGGCATAGATGGAATTTTTAGATGTCTTAAATGCTATCAATGTAGGTTTATTAAAAATTCAATCTTTTTAGTTATAGACTTGGTAAATGTTGAACAAAGGAAAGTTTCAACTTATATTTTGATGATAAGATAACACCTTTATTACTAATAATTTTGTTTTTTATGTATTAAAAAGATAAGAATGAGAAGGGGACTATTGGTACAAATTCAAACCAAAGTTAATGTTACATGAGGTCAATTATTGTATTTAAAATTGTGCCAGACTGGTCAACTAGTGTAAATTACCCGATCAACTATTCAGTGCCTATGAGTGATTGAATAGTGATTATAAAAACAACATTCCAATTATTAGTTTTTAAAAGGAAATTGTATTTAATATCTTCAATGACTACACATGGCTACTTTATGTTTTTTAGGCGTATAAATAGGTGTGATGAAGTGTTGTTTGTGCAACAATTGAATCAAAGCATTGTAGTGTTTGTGATAAATTGAGTGGTTTTTAAATATATAGTTGTGGAATTTTGGTGCATTCATCATTATTTTTATTATAAACACTCTTAAATAATTTAGTTGAGCAAGATATTTTTTAAGTGTATTGTCTTATGGGCTTATTGAAATTAAGTTTTAAGGGTTACTCTTCACTCGTGGGAAGCAAGAACTTATTATGTTGTAAGGTTCCTTTTCACTTGTAAAGGAAAATTGTTGTATAAGGTTTACTTTTCATCTTTGAATAAAGATTATAATGAAATTTTTAATAAGTGATTGGAAATTAGATATAAATAAAGGCATGTATGCCAAACTACTATAAATTAAATTTTCCATTTCTTTCCCTGTGCTCTTTTATTTTATAATTTATTTGAATTTGATTTATATTAATTTATAAATATTTACGCATAACATTATAATTTTTTTTAGGTTATTTTTTGAATTAGTAAAAGACTTAAAAAATTTTAATCACACCTAATTCATTGCCTTTTAGGTGTAATATAGAACTAATAAGTGGTATCATAATTAAGACTCATATAGGATGTACTTATAATAAAATAGTGAGTATAAAGATCATATCATGACATATTTTAACATAATAGTATTATCCTCTTATTAGAGGGGGCAAAAGATTAATAGAGCAGTATTCTTTTATGATAATGATTATTTATAATAGAAAACTAGTATGAAAATTTTCTTAAATATAAATATATAGGAAATTGATTCAAGTGAATCTCATATATCTATTAAAATTATAGGAGACAAAAAGATATCTAAAACAAAGAATGAATAGGATAGTACCAATAAAATATTAGTATTCTTGAATAATAAGGTTGTACATATCTTAATTTTGTATTGTTAAACTAAAGGTGATTCCACTTGTGTTTTGATGGTGAAAAAAATGATACTACTAATGGTTTTATCTGTTTGATGTGATGAAAAGATAAGTGAGTTCAAAATGTGTTGTAGAGATGCATTTTGGAGCCTTAAACCTTGAAATCTTGGAGTATGCAATGGAATGGAGCCCATAAAGATTAAAGGAAAAAGGTTTAAGATAAAAATCAAGATAGAATGAATAAGTCATTGTGTTTACAAGTTTTGATGTAGTCTTATTTCAATTTGCTCATTGTATTGAAAGGGCTCACATCATGCATTATGTATTCACAGCAAATGATTTTGCATATGGAATGTATAATCAAGAGGAGTTACGTGTGAATGGTTTTTGAAGATCCTCTTCATACATTAAAATAATGATGGGAATTAGTTTGATGTGAGTGAAGAGTATGTGAAAAGAAGTAGTTGAAAATGTTAGGATAATTTATGAGGTTAGATTATATGAATATGTGAATTTGTTAAGGCTTGAAATTAAGTTGTTAATATGTGTGAATGTGTTAAGACTTATGTGGAAAAGAGGTTAAGTTATGTGGATAAATTAAAAGTTGTGTGAAATGAAGTGTGTGAAAAAGATAGGATGTGTTTTGAAGTTAATGTGTTCTAATGTGATAAAGTGTGTGAATATGCATTAAAGAAGTGCTTAGAGATGTTATAAATTGTTATAGTATGATTAGATGTGTATGAAAGTGTTAGTAATTGCTTTGGATTGATTTAGATGTATTTTAACGTGTGGAAATCATGTCTGGAAGAAACCTAGTCAACTAGCGGAGTATATTAGTCAACTAGTGGTGTACATCGATCAATTATTGGTTGATCAATTAATGCATAATACTAGTTGATCGATAGTGGTGAACAAGGAGTAGAAATGGCTATAAATAAGTGTATTGTGATGTTGTTTATATGTAAGTGAATTGAAGCATTTTATGTGTGATGTCAAGCTTTTGGTTGTTTTTGGTGTGGTTTGTGAGGTTTATTTACACATGCATCCTCAAAGTTTATTTATGAGGCTTTAAACACTTGGGTTAGGTAAGAGTAACATATTGTAAAGTATATTTATGGGATTATGAGTTTTTAGGGTAAAAATTATAAAAGGTTACACTTGTTCCATTGAAAAAGTAAGTGTTATAAAGGTTATACTTGCTCTTATTAAAAAAATAGGTGGTTGTAAAAGGTTATCCTATAGTGTGCAAAAAAGAGAGTTGCACTTGTTATTAAAGATAGTGAAACACCTAAAAGGTGTTAGGATTTAAACGTAAGTGTGTGTTAGACATCGAAATACTATAAAAATTAGTTTATGCCCTTCTTCCATATCTCTCTTTTACTTTCAAGTTTATGTTATTTCTATTATATTATTATTGTAGATTTTTATATATTTGTTCAAGTGTTTATGATTCAATTATATTATTAGTTTGATTAATTGAATCTCTTAGCTTTTGCATTTGTATAACTTTTTAGAGGGGCTTTATAATTAGGTGAAAAAAGATTAGAAAAATTTAGAAATATCTAATTCACCTCCCCTCTTAAGTGCCATATAGGGACTAAGAATTAGTATCAGAGTAAGGTCTCACATAGGATATTGCTAATGAAATAGTGAGGCTAAGGTTACTGCCATATCTTGATAGTTTAGGTAAACCTCTTATTTTGATGGAAATAATTACGGAGATTGGAAACTTAGGATGAAAAACTTTCTTTTGAACATAAGATTAGAATATTGGAAAATTATTTTTAAAAAATAAACCTCACATCCCTATGAAAACTGTAGTTGTAAATGATGTCGAGAAGATAGTACTTAAGGATGAGAATGAATAGGGTAAAGTTGATGAAAATTTCATTTCTCTAAATTGTAAAGTTGTACATATTTTTCTTTCTACCATAAGTAGGCAAGAATTTTATAAAGTTTCAAGGTGTGAAATCACTCAAGAGATATAATGCATACAAGGAAATGTTGAAATTACTAGAAACGTGTAAACTAGAAAATGAAGAGTTAAACATGAATTAGATGTTATGCAAAAATTAGGGGATGAGAATGCATTCTTAAGTAGGGAAGCAGAATCAAAGAATGTAAATAAGTGTGATATGCCAAAATTGTAGAAGAAAATAAATCTTTGAAGAAAAAAATTAGAATTAAATAATATGGATAGTGATGAGCAAAAATTAAGAAAAGAAAATGCCTCATTAAGAAAGGATGTAGAAACCCTTAAGGAGTTATTGCCTAAATTCACAAAGGATAATGAAAAATTAGAATGCATAGTTAGCGGCAAAAAGTCTTCCAACAATAGAAGTAGATTAGGATATACTTATGAGAATAATTCATCAATTAGTAAGATCACATTTGTTAAAAGGAAGAATTTAGAAGAGGAATAAGTATCTAAGCCATCCTTAGCATTAACGACAAAATACCAACTTAGGAGATAACATTATGCTTTTATATATGCATCTATACCTAAATCTAAGGAGGAAATGCATGTCAATAAAAATAGGCGTAACTTCCATAGAAATTTAGAATTATAACGTGATGCAATTAGGCCTTATGTTAAGAAAAGTAGTCTACTTCCTCCTTGTACTTCTTATATGCATGTATAAAAAGTTAGAAATATGTATTATTCATATACTAGGTCCTATATTCATTAAAAAATGACATATAGTAAAATAAGACCTAGGAACGTACCACAACATAGATATAATGTTAAGAGATCATATTTCCAACCTTGGTAAAACTACTATATGAGAAACTTTAATGAATCAAGACTCGGTTATGACATTAGAACACATATAAGACTATGCACCCTTGTATTGCAATTATTGTGAATATTATGGGCATGTTGAATATTTTTATTATGATAAATTAAATAGTTGGGATGTTACACTAAGAGGTTTGAATGATAGAAAGGTTTCTAACTCCCAATGACCTAAATTTGTGTGGGTACCAAAAATTTGTTGAATTTTGTTTTATAGGTCAAATAACTTTAAGGGTACCTTTAAGAGTAAAGAAAAATCACCAAGACAAATTGTTAAATCAAGAAAGATAAATTACAATTAGTGATACATAAAAGGAAGTACATGATCTCTTTTATATTATGTTTTTTGTTGGTCTTAGTTTGACATCTAAGAAGAGGAAGGGCTCTAAAGAATAACCTATCTCTTATACTCCTTATTCTAAGGCTTAAAGATAACCTTCTTGTTCTATGGCTCAAAAATAACCTTCTTACTCTCTCATTTTTATGGCTCAAAGATAACCCTCTTACAAAGATTCACTAAATATTTTCTTCTTTATAAAACTTACTTCTCACAAGAACATTATCTCAAATTCACTTCTTACATAAAAAAATACCTTTTAAACTTTGTCGCTATTAACTTATTAATGTGTATAAGGGCTCACATTACACATAGAACGAATGTACATATAAACCACACATAACACCTCACAAAACTACCAATAATCTCAACCAAAAATATAAATTCAAGCTTTCAATGCTTAATTTCTTGTAGAGATGTTTCACACATTTCTTAGATAAAAAAAACCATACAAAACACATATGTTTATAGCTTTCCAAACCTCTTTAGCCATTGTATAGTGTTAACATAATGTTATAAAAAAATTAATAATAAAGTTGTTGCAAAATCTTCTCATTGGTATGAAAATCATACCACAATTGTTCGATCAATACATAGATCGATCGATCGATGACTGTTGGTACGTAGATCAAGCTATAGTCAATTGACCAATGCCTAGATCAGTTAACTAGTCATCAATTGACTAGTCTATTTAAAAGACTCGTTCTACTTCATACCATCCAGATCTAATTCGATCCAAACTCAACCTAAATTAATTCCTTACCCATTCAAACATATTTTAATACACTTCAATCAATATCACACATATCTTAACTTAGTTTTACAAAAATTAGCACAATCATACAATCACATTCATTCAATTCACCAAATTTCATTAACTCTTTAATCTAACCAATTTAAATCATTCAACTAACTCAATCTAATTTAACAACTCATCTTATAAAACACACACACACTTCATTTTACACCCCCTTTAACTAATTTGAAATTCAGTTAAGTACTTGATCACATAAGACTTATCAAATATTTTTACACATTCATTACCCCATTCATTCATTCATTCACACATTATATACAAACATTCATTCATACATGAAGAGGATTTTTTTACATATCAATCACATTCAACACCTCTTGATTATGCATCCTATATGCAAATCATTAAATATGAATGCAATATGCATTATGGGGGTTCCTTTTAATGATATGGTAAGACTAAAGAGAAGACTTAAAAAACTCATATAGACAACCTATCAAACACACTACTCTTCCTTCTTAAACTTCCACCAAGTTCAGCTTCAATGCTTCTCTTCTCATTAACATAGTCTTCTACACACTTCAATGCTTTAATGTGAACTTTACCATATTTGTCAATGTTCATGGCTCAACATGCAAGCATCTTTGTGACAAATCTCCAACACCTATTTAAATAGACCAAACTCAATAAACATATTAGTAACAACATTTTGTCATCATTAAAAAAAAATGTGAAACCACTTTTTGGTTCAATAATCTCTCCTTTTTTTATGATGATAAAACAATGTGATATTAGAAATAAACATCAAGAAAAATCCATATATATATCACAAACACATGCAAACATCACATGTAAAGTTTTTCTACCCCTTTCTAATATCACACATCTTTCTTCCCCTTTATGTAATCATCAAAAAGTACATATATAAAAAGGCATAATACTCTAATACCAATATAGTGTTCACATAAAAAAAGAATCATATAACTTGTACTCTTTATCAAATAAAGATTTTCTAAATGTCACCTAGGAATTTAAAAACAAAAATTTGAAAATTTTTCTTTCAACAATGCTTCCCCTTAATAAAGCATAATACGACAAAATCGTGTCATTGAAACTTAATGAGGGTCATCATTAACCAATTGTTGTCAAAAAGGTGATTAACTAAAAAAAGTACGAACAATTAATACCAAGTATGTTGAAATGAGACTTGTCTATGCCAATTGTTAACGCAGGACTTGATACTAGTTCTTGATACTACTTATAACCAAATTCATCTTTGACAACCAATACCAATTATTGATATTGATCATTGAAAAATGAATTGTTAATACCACTTACAACAGAATAAGTCCAAGACAATACCAATAGTTGGTCACACTCAATTTGATCATATATCATTAAATAGCATAATTGACAAGTAGAAAAATATATCAACCCATAAAACAACACTTACCAATTCCAAATGAGATAATCTATACAATAAATCAACCATGTAGCAGATTCAAACTTATTTCACCACATCATCAATTGAATGAAGTAGACCTTCTCATAAGACTAACATGCCTTAATGGTTTAACAAATCCAAAAGTTGTTTGAAAAACATATCTTTTATCACACAAGCATCAAACTCTCAATTTCGACTAACTTCCTCTAAATTCATCAAAATTACCATTTTTAATCAATTAAAAATTTTCATCTTTATCAACATTATGACTCCCCTTAAAATCATCCCTTAACTTTGTCAAAAATTTAAACTTACATAACAAGATAACCTTGGGGAATCTTAACACTTTAAAAATGCATGTTTTCTAATATCAAAACTTCTAATGTATTATGAACTTTTCAAACCAAAGCATAGAGATGATTCATCAAATTTCAAAAACCATAAAAAAATTTTAAAATTTGTAAAAGCCTCCAATTTTAGGAAACCATCAATAACCCCCCACGCCAATAAAAGTAATAATTTTTATTTATAAAAATAATAACTTTCAAAGCATTAATGCAATTAATAATTGTTAGAGGGATAAATAAGCATGATCAACAATTTATGCAATGATGCTTCTATATTCTCCCTTATACAACATTTTTCATGAACATCTCCACATAATTTAAAAACATGTCATGACTTAGAAAACATCAAACAAATACCAAGATCGTAATCTTCTATACTCCTAAACATGCAAAATCTAGTCATGTAAAAACATATCATCCATGGAATAATTAAGAAGCACACAATTTTCATATACATCTAGAAACTTAAAAGCCATATTCATGCACTCTTAAACACGATTTCTAATCCAAGAGAATATCATAACTTAAATACACTCAAATAATCATCTTAAGTTGATCAAAACATCAAACTCATACCAAGAATATTTATCAAGGCATAACTATATAATTTTTTATTTTCTAATCATACATATCATTCATAAAGCTTTCAATCAAGCAACATTCACATATATCACAATGCTAACAAAATTAAGTACATCAAAACATGCATTGTTCAAAACATCAAGTTTATTTTGTATAATAACCAAGATAAACGTGTACCTCCCTTTTATGTCATATCACTAACTTCTTTTTATTTCTTTCACTTTCTTGCTTCAACAGAGTGTGTTAGTGATTTTCTTTTTACGCTCTTAAAGATACCTTTGAAAACCTACAAAAAAAAATCAATGAACCTTAGGTACCCACCTTATCTTGGGTTTTTGCATGTTAGTAGTAGATGTAACACGACCATATGATGACACGTTCATATGTTGAAGTATATCATAACAGAAAGGATCAACATGGCCTAAACATCTACAATAATGGTACATGTGATCTACATGCATTTCTTTAATCATAACTAGGTATAAAATCATTGAAACTCCTACGTGCATCATAAAAATGATAATGGGATCTCATTTTGTTCTTATAGGATTTCTAGATCTATCACCTCTAAACATTTTTCTTTTATGAAAATTTTTCCTAGAATGTTCATGAGAGATGTTCCAAGGTCTAGGTTGAGAATGATACACATTTTTAGAAGCATATATGTGTACATGAGGAGCATACGAAGAAGTAGACCTAAATTGTCTTTCGTGTGGCCGATATACATTACTTTGATGTTGTGTATTTATAAAGAAATTGTGCTTCATTTTAGACACATGCACATTCTTCATATATGAAGATCTTGATGCATAAATAAACGTGTGATGACTCTTTCTAGAATAGGAGCTAGAAGATAATGCCTAGATGAAACATTTTCTATAGATGACCTAGGTATTTCTTAATCCTCTAAGTTCTTTCCTTTGATAAACTTAATCACACTTCTTGATTGAGCATT
This sequence comes from Pinacopodium congolense, assembly GCA_028565735.1. NCBI lineage: Eukaryota > Viridiplantae > Streptophyta > Magnoliopsida > Malpighiales > Erythroxylaceae > Pinacopodium > Pinacopodium congolense. The sequence continues at coordinate 15,498 of JAOXYD010135335.1, read as the reverse complement.
ATCACTAGAATATCCTGGTCTTCGCCTATCATTTTCAAAATTTTATTGTCCTAATATCAATTGAAAATTTTATTTTCCCTTAACGAAACTAGAAAATGAGTTTTTGACACTTTCTAATTCCTTCCTTAGTAAGGTATTTTCTTCTCTCAATTTCTACTCACCATTATCCACACTCCTTAATTCTGATAGTTTCTTTAAGGAAACATTTTCTCTTAACAATTTTTGTGCACTTTCACATTCTTCCTTCTTTGATTCTAAACTCTCTTTTTTATGGTTCAAGGATAACCTTCTTATAAAAATCCACTCAAAATTTTCTTCATCACAAAAATCACTTCTCATAAGCACATTTTCATGAATTCACTTATTACATAAAAACACCTTTCAAATTTTATCACTCTTGACTTATCAAGGTGTATAAGGGCTCACAGTACACTTATAATTAATGCACATATAAACCATACACATCACCTAAAAAACTACTAACAATCTGAAGCAAAAATCATAAACTTATGATTTCAATTCTAAATTTCTTTGTAGGGATGTTTCTTCTTAGAAACAAACCACACAAAACACATATATTTATAGCCTTCCCAGGACTCCCTAACAATTTTATTACATTAACATAATGTTATAAAAATTTTAATAACAAAATCATTGTAGAACCAACGCCATAATCAATCACTTGATGCCTAGATCAGTGAACTAGTCATTGATCGACTGATTTATGCATCGATCAACTAGTCCATGTAAAAGATTGGTTCTATTTTGCTTCATCAAGGCCCAATCCAATCTAAACTCAACCAAATCAATTCTTAACACAATCAAACATATTTTAACACACTCCAATCAATACCAAGCATATCTTAATTCAATTTTACAAATTAACACAATCATACAATCACATTCATCCAATTTACAAAATTTAATTAATGATATCTAATCAATTTCAATCATTAAATTAAATAAATCCATTTTAACTACTCATCTTATCAAATACACACACGCACGCACACTTTATTTTACACCACATTTAACCAATTTTCCAATTCACCCAAGTTCTTGATCACACAAGGCTTACCAAATCTTTTTTCATATCCATTAGCTCATTCATCATTCACTCACCTATCACATGCAAGCATTTATTCATACAGATAATTCATATACAACATCTTGTGATTATGCATTTTATTTATAACCTACCAAACTTGAATGCAATATGCATTGTGCGAGCCCTTTCAACATTATGGTAAGCTGAATAGAAGACCTACAAAAACTCATAACCTATCAAACACACAACTCTTGAACTTGATCTTCCATCTTTAACTTTTATCAAGTTCAACTTTAGTGCTTCTCTTCTCATCAACATAGTCTTCCACTTACTTCAATCCTTCAATTTAAAATTCACCATATTTGTCAATCATTAAGGCTCAACATATATGCATCTTCATGATACATGTACAACACCTATATCAACATACTAAATTTAATGAACACATTAGTAACAACGTTTTGTCATCATCAAAACAAAGGTGGAACCACTCCTTAAAAATTTTTAGTACATGAAATGAATTTGAATGATTCTTGATGTTGTAAACATTATTTGACGATTTCGATGATGTAAATGTTTTAGAGTCATAAATAATGGAGTTTAGTTTGTCTTAAGGACAATTTTAATGAAATGATAGATTAAACGTACATTAATGCCTTGATTATGTTTTGGTGAATGTTCTTGGTATGTAATTGGTTAATATTTAACATTTTTATCAAACAGAGTTAATTATTTTAATATTTTTAAATTATAATTTCTTAACCCTACATAACTAGATTTTGCTTTGGAAATTATGTAAGGAAGTGCATGAATATGTGTAAGTCCTAAAAGCTTTTAAGAGGAGGGGGTGAATTGAGTGTTTGAAAATTTTTCTAAACTAAACGAACTAATCCACCTAAACTAATTTAAAATGAAGGCAATTCGTACACCAAAATTCAACATATAATAATATGCCAATGAATATGTCAATTCGACAACAATACAGATAACAATAAATCATCATAATAACTAATAAATAAATGGTGTAAGGTTGCAAAGATACACCAAGATTTATATAGGTTTGGCTAAACCACTTAGGCCTATTCCTCTCCTAACACATTTGTAGTTGGAGTTTTCACTATCATAATTTAACAATTACAATCTTCTTCAATAGGTGAAAAACAACCCTTTTGGAAGGTGAAAGGAAACCTTTAACAAATCTTTTTAAGGAAAAGAAGAGCCTATATAAGATTAAATTACCAACCAAATAAGAAATGAAGGGCTTTTATGTTTTAAAAAACATTATATATGATTAATGAAACTTTTGAAAGATTATACTAACTAAGAATGATTAATTTAGTGTACATAAAATCAATTTTAAATGAAGAATGAAGATGAAAGATTGAAATAATAACAAAACTTGACAACTTTTGTAAATATCATTTTAGGTTAAAAAATTGAACAATGTGGAATAAAGATTAAATGGAAAGTTATATAACTCTTATTTATAGTGTTAAGAAGTGAATAGAGTCGTTCGATAAAAAAAAAGACATTATAATGAAGAAAAATAATTAAAGAAAAATTCTAGTAACTAGCTGTTAGACATTAATAGTGGTCTAGCAAATATCAATGATGATGTTAGTAACTGCAATTGATCTTTTGGACAGAATATGTGACCGCAATGGTGACACAAAACATTACTATTGTGCATCGTCATTATGCTGCTAGACAGAACATCAGACTATAATGGTGCCATTAATCATTGCGACTCACCATTCTAACCCATCGTTGTACTCTAAAAAAACATAAAAATGGTTCAAACCAATTTCAGAACCTTTCAAACATCTTTCTAAAATCAAATATAATTTTAACAAAGTTTTAAAATATATTTTAAGATTATTTAAATGCCCAAAATGATTCAATAACTTCAAACTAAAAAAAGTACGTATTTAATGAAAATTTTATGCAACTTTAAAAACTTATGAAATGCTTGAATGCTAATTTTTTTAATCCTTTAGATTATTTAAGCTTTAAGAAAAACCTATAAACAAGTTTAAAACTACCTAAATAATGTTTTATAGTTTTCATAATGCTTATACTTCCATTATCTTCAAATTTAGTCTCCAGGTCTAAGCTCAAATGTACCTATATTTCATTTTTACACCATAAACTTAAAGCATTAGTAAAAAATCATGTTTTTTATCTTTAAAACAAATATTAGAATCTCCCTTAGTTCAGTAATGTTCTTCTTATAGAAACAGCCTTGTATAAGGGAGTATAAAGATATTGTGTGGCATAATTTAATGATTATTACTTATATCTTTTATTGTTTAAATGTTGAAGCTTGATCTCCCTCATGATAATTATTGTCGAATTTCACATTTTTATGTTTTTCTAAATGAAAGAAAAATTATTGCTTTGATTAGGGTGAGCCTTGATATTTTTAATGACCCATAAAAATAAAGTAATTTGTAAATTATTTAATAAAGGAATAGGTCCGATGATCTTGATGAATTTTGAACTTTGATGATTTTAACAGATTTATCTTATGATGATTTTGTGAAAAAAAAGGGGAAATATGGTAAAAAAATTTGGTAAGGATTTCAGGGGCTATTAAATAATAAATACCTAACATAACCTTTTAACTATGTAGCAGAGCAAGTTAGGGTCGATCTCATAGAGAATTGGTTAATATTTTTAATTATTTCTAATGTTATGCAAAATAAAATAAATAAATAAATAAATTCCTTGGTATTTTGAAATTAAAATAAATAGAAAAGGCAATTAAAATAAGAATGCAAAACAATAAGAAATAGACAACAATAAGGAAAAGTTGTGCAGAAGATATTTTCAGGATTCATGAATTACATTCAGTCATTGACAATATGTAAATTGTGTTATACCTAAAATGTTAACTTATAGACATAAACAAGCTTGTACGTCTTATGTTCCTCCAATTTTAGGTAAATCCAACAAGTTCTAAAAATACCCTTTACTTCGCAATAATCTGGAATAAGCTCTCTAGATTTATTGGTGCAGTAGCATGAAAAGTGAGAGAATAGCTAACTTAGATCATAATCTTGCAAGCTTGGATTATGTAGCCTAAAGAATCTAAACTCTAGACTAAGTTGATTAAGTTTCACATAAAAAATCAATTAACCTATTGATACTTGTGGAATTCGCTAATGACAATCATATATCAAATGTAGTAATCTAATTAGAAATTACTAATCGGTGATTAAATCTATGAGTAATCCCTAATTCTTAGAATTTAATCGGAGTTTCAACCCAACCCTAGCATAAATATAAAACTCGTTCAAAATCCAATTCAAATCTCATAATCATAATCCATTGATCCATTAAATATCTTATAACCTAAAGGAATCTAACTAAGCATAAAGAAATTAACAAAAAAAAACTGAAACTACAAAAAAATCATAAAGAAAACAAGATAACTAAAGCTTAAATTGAAGATTCAATATTAAACTAACAAATTTCAAAGGTTTAACAAGTATTTAAAAAAAACCCAAATGTAATAACAAAGAAAATAAAACGTAAATAAAAAACAATAGAAAAAACATAAATAAACTAAGTATTTTGAACCTAAACACTTAATCTAATATGAAAATCCAATACAAGATGAAAAGACAAGAAAATAACTTTAAAAACATAGGAAAATATGAAAAATAAAGGGTCTGCCTAATTGGGAGCCAAAAGTCATGAAAATAAGCTCTTATAATCCTTATATAGTCCTTAATTGGGGTTTGTAACATTTGATAGAGTAAATGTCGTGTTTACCCTTTGATTTGGAATGAAACAATATTTTCTACACACTAAACAACCCTTAATAGGGACATAAATGATGTTGTTTGAGTACCACCATTGAAGGTTTGATACTAAGGGTTAAACAATAGTTTCTAGGGCATTAACGACGTTATTTAAGGCTGTAATTAATGTTCTAGATTCTATATATATATTGCCAAATTTACTCCAAACCACTTACAAACTGTTTCTTTAGCTTAAAACCTACATTTCAATTGATAATAAACATAATTCAAAAAAATTGTTATCAAAACAAGGATGAAATCACTTTAAATTACATGTGAAAATTCATAAAATGCATTGTTATCAAACACTACCACACTTGAACTATTACTTAACCTTAAGCAATGACTTAAACATTCCACTTAAACACTCTTGATCAAAAGTTTCAAATTAATTAAATACAAATAAAAACCAATTAATGCCATTTAATTTAATGCACAAATCTCAACTCCTTCATGACAAAAACTTTTTTAAGCATACATAAAACATAAGATTAGTAAAGAAGTAACCCTCAAAGTATAATATTAATAATTCAAGTCATTTCATATAAGTTTTCATATTAATCTAGTCAACGATGTTCAAAATAACAAAAATAACAAACAAACAAAACTTTGGAGAATTTTATTGGAGGTCACCTAGTTTTTTTATATAAGAGCAAACATATAGTCATGAATGTCTCCCAATTACTCAATTAAGATACTTTTTTTAAACTTTTTTGAGATGTCATCTAACTTTTAAATATGAAGGTACATATTTTATCATGAACATCCCCAGTTACTAGGTTAGATCGCACTCTCAAATAGCTACTAGCACCACTTATAACTTTAACCTTTACATTGGTTTGAAGACAATATAATGGAAAAACATGCACATTTAAACAAACACACTTTTTTTTTCAATTTAAACAAAATATTATATTCCAAATTCATATGAAAAACTATATAAAATGATCTTAATCATTTAATATCATATAAAAGAAGTTACTAAACACATGTAAGCACTCAAAAGAAAAAGACGAAAAGAAAAGCTAGAAATCACTCAAGAGTTGATCAATGTACAATCAAATTAAAAGCATCAATTGAATTAAAAATCACAATTAAAAATAAACTAATAATCAAGATTATTCTAAGATGGAATATTTAAATCATCGCCTTTGAACTTATAACAAATGAAATGTATACGATATATAAGTTCTAAGCATGTTCATCTCCCTAACACTTAACACAAATCATCATCAATATTCAAAATAATAAGCATAATAGGTAGAATAAGTACAAAAAATACTCCTCTGAATGAGGTAATCTATGAAGTCCTTGATGCAGAAATAACCATCCATTTTTGCACCTAAAACAAAGAAAAAGAAAGGAAGTAAAAACTTCAAACAAAAAACAACTAAATGCCTATATAAAACTTAATAGACATGTTGGTTTATCTCCCAACAATCACTTGTTTAAGCTCTTTAGCTCGATCCATGTCTTATGCATCATCTAGTATCAAATGTAAATTCGAGCCCTATGATAAAAATGCATGAAGCAATTGACGAGTTTGTGACACCCACCCTTAAAACAAACTCAAATTCAATAGGATGTCACATAGCATTATAGATGTGGAACGGTATTACTTCTCTGTCAAACTCCAAAATCTATTCTTCGCCATGGACGTTACCTCTCATCCAAGATGGTCTCCTTAGTATAATAGGTAATGGGTTTGGAGATTTTTCTTCCTTCTCGTCACCCTCTAACTTTAGGTTGCTCATCTAAAACTCCTTAAAAAACATTGCATCATGTGACTTTTGTTCTTTCTTCTTTCCTTCTTCTTCCTCTTCCTTCTTCTCTTCTTCTTCTTTCTTCTTCTTCTACTTGTTAGGAAAGCAAATAGAAATTTTCTTAATAATAACAAAAAGTGTATCACTTACCTTAGGAGGTTTTTCACCTTTCTTATTTTATCAAACTTTCTCCTCTTCCTCTTTCATCTTTGGTCTTCTAATTGCTCCCCATTTTGCACATAAATAACAACTACATTCTCTCTAGGATTACTTCCTGCTTCCTAGGAAGTCTTGTAGAAACTTAGGCATATAATTGTACCAAATAATCAACTAAATGACTCACTTGATTCTCTAAGTTCTTAATCTCCTCATTTCTTATTGAAATTGAAGAGTTTCCCTAACCAAACTCTGTATGATCTTCATCAAGGTCATCCCGCTGACTTGTGGTTGTGTAAAAGATGGAGACCTAGGCTGAAAATATGACTAGCTCTAGTAGCATCTTGGTAGAGAATTGAATCCTAGTTGTTGATGTGTGGCAAGAGTTCCAAAGTTGAAACTAACTCCTTGTTGGTTTCTCACATATTGAAAATTAAGATGATCCTCTCACTCCATATTATAAGTGGGAGCATAAAGATCAACCATCCTTATTGGTCATGGGAACAACCAGTCATATAGATCTACTACTCATCATGAAATATAGAACAGGTATTAGTAGGATGACCTGAAAATGAATGAATATCACACATACCTTAGCTTTTTCTTAATCCATCACTACTTGCTTGACCAAGGATGTAAGGTTTGTTACTTGTTTCTCCAATCATAAGATAGTAATCAATTCAAGCTCATTATCAGGATGAAAAATGGGAGCTGCAAGCTCCTTTAAAGTGTGATGATAATAAGCCAATGCTACTTAAATCCTCTCTTAAATGAGTTATGAAACTAAAACAAATAGAAAATAAGGTGACAAAGATTAATAAAAATAAAAATAGAAATAACACAAGAAATAACAAAACACTAACATCAGTTCCTCGAAAACAATGCTAAAAATTTGGTAAGGTTATTGCAAGTCGTCAAATAATAAATACCTAATCTAACCTTTTAACTATGTAGCTGGGCAAGTTAGGGTTAATTCTATAAAGAATTAGTTAGTGTTTTTAATTATTTCTAATGTTGCGCAAAAGAAAATAAAAATATCACTTGATTTCTAGAAATTAAAATAAACAAAAAAATAAAACTAACAAAATTAAAGCGGCTAATATAAGAACACAAAATAATGAGAAATAGATAATAATAACAAAAAATTGAGCAGAAGACATTTTTAGGATTCATGTGTTACATTTCATTATCGAAAATATGTAAATTATGTTATTCATAAGATCTTAACCTATAGACACAAATAAGCGATTGTGTCCTATGTTCCTCCAATTTTAGGTCTATCCAATAATTTCTGAAATATCCATAACTATGTGACAACCTAAAACTACTAATTTAGGTTATAATCTCGCAAGCTCAAATCATGTAACATAAAGAATCGAAACTCTAGGCTAAGTTGATTAAGTTCTACTTACAAACGCAAATAACCTATTACTACTTATGGAATTTGCTAATAATAATTACGAATCAAAAGCTCAATCTTAGCAATCAAATTAAAAATCCATAATTCTTATCATTTAATCAAAGTTTCAGCATAACCGCAGCATAAAACAAAAAAAACCATTCAAAATCCAATTCAAATCTCACAAGTATAATCCATTAATCCATTAAATATCTTCTAATCAAAAGGAAGCTAACTAAGCATAAAGGAATTAGCAAACAAATAGAACTGAAACTGCAGAAACCCATAAAGAAAACAAGACTAAAGCTTAAATTAAAGATTCAATATTAAAGTAAGAATCTTTAAAGGTTTAATAAATATTTTATTTAAAAAACCCCAAAATAAATATAAAATAAAATAAAACGCAAATAAAAAGACAGTAGCAAAAACATGCACCTAAACACTTAATCTAATAACATAATCTAATACAAGATGAAAAGATAGGAAAATAACTCAAAAACTAAAGGAAAATATGAAGAAATAAAGAGAGTGCCCAAGTGGGATCCAAAAGTCACAAAAACAAGCTCCTCAAACCCTTATATGGTCTTTAATTGAGGTTTGTAATGTTTGGGAGAGTAAATTTCGTATTTACCCTTTTATTTGGAGTAAAACAACATTTTTTGCACCCTAAAATGCCCTTAACAATGATATAAAGGATGTCGTTTATGCACCGCCATTGAAGGTAAGATATTAAGGGTTAAACAGTAGTTCTTGGAGCATCAATGGTGCTGGTTTAAACCACTGTTAATGTTCTAAATTCTATTTTTCCAAATCACTTGAAAATTGTTTCTTTAGCTCAAAGCCTGAGTTTCAATTGATAATAAATATAATTTAGACATATTGGCATAAAAAAATAAATCACATATGAAATTCATAAAAATGCACCCCTATCGTAATTGAGTTTTTGATTTAATGTGTTTTATTGTGGTGATTTCTTTTTTTTAAATCTCCCAAGTCATGGTATCTTGATAAATGACATTTCAAATTAAATAGATTCATGTTTAATGTTTATAGATTTGTATATTTATACTCTTTCTTGGAATGATAAAAAGGTAAAGAGAGAATATGATTTTCTTACTAATTTTAGAGAAGATTTCATATACTTAAAGATTTTATATGAAAATAATACTTTTCAAATCATTAAATTGAGAATGAGTTTTAATATATTTTTATGTTATGGAAAAATTTAATGATGCATTAGCTCATATTTTAACATTTTGTGATGCATAAATTTAGGTGTAGCCTAAGTGTGAAGTCTTGATTTTGATTTGTAAGTTGCTCTTTGAGTTGTTTATGACTTGTTTATGAATATATGAATAAGGTAGAGTCTCCACAAACTTAATATGTATAATGTTGATTTTAGAGCATGTTTCTTGAATTACAAAGGCCAAATAGCATCTGCCAATAGGTTAAGGTACTAAAAAGGCGTGTAAAGATAATCTTCTCTTGGTCTTCAAGTGCTATTGGAATTTAATGAAAGACTAAACAATCATCAAGAAAATAGTAGTGTCTACTAAATGTTCAGTTATTTAAATAATAAATGGAAGGGGGAAATGATCTTTCTTAATGGTCACATTCAACTTCTTATGATTAACACAAACCCTCCGTTCATTTCACATGCATGTAGATACTATCTTACCATTAAGGTTTTCTAATAACAGTCATATTTATTTTTCTTTGGGACAACCTAAATTGAACTTAACCATTTACATTTAAAAATTGAATAGATCATACCAACATCAAAAAGTTCTAAGATTTCATTCTTCACCACTTTTATCATTGATAGGCCTAGTCAACGTTAAGCTTCCCTAGATGGTTTACTATTCTCCTCTAGAAATATTTTTTGCATATGTATAATATGGCTCAATCATTTAATGCTGATTATCATCCACCCTATGGCCTTCTTATGCCTTTTAAACACCCGAAGTAGCCTTTCTTCTTCCCTAATGCTCAGCTTGTTAGATGTTATCATTAGAAGAGTTTCTTCTTCTCCAAAAAATGTATATGTTAAATTATCAAAAAGGGTTTACAACTCTAACTTTGGTGCTTGGGCATAAAAGAAAAAAGTTTTGTAAGAGATAAAGGCAAATCAATGTAGGGCATGCCATACCTTAAAAATCTAAGTGGCTCTAATTCATGAACTGCATTTTGTAATTTTATGTCCATTACAAAAGTCCCCTGAAAATTCTTTAACCATTCATAAGTGAAGTTTTTTTCAAGTAAAACCTTCAACTTATCATCATTAATAAATTCAAATCCTTCTTGGGCCAGCCAATGACATCCATAATAAAAATAGAAGAAATATCACTAGGATATCTCATGACATCATAAATATTAAACTTAATATTCTCACCATCATGCACATCTATCCCTAACAAAATCTGTATGGAATTAGGAGAACCTTCCTTTTCCATATTTAACTCCTAAAATCAATAGGAAACATAAAACCCTTAACTTGCACTAATACATCCTCTAACACTCCTTTAAGGTACACATTAGATCTATCAGTTAATTGGATAATCACAACTATCTCTTTCAATGGACCAAGATTGAATATAATTGGATCAATTTAGTAAACTTATTATATAATAAGCACCTACACACTTATTTAAATGTCTTCACGCTTTAATATATGAGATTGATTACCTTTTTTATAAGAAAAACATATAATATATGTAGTCTAATTATTCCATCAATAATCCATCTCGATAAAACTATGACCAGGAACATTTTATTTTAGGAATAATACAAAATGCAATTTGAATCTCAAAATTATAATCTCATTATGATTTCTAATTGCACAATAATTACTCTATGGATTTTATCTCTATGAATAATAATTAAATATTATTAATAAAAATATATAAAAATAAAGATTTTCTTTTATTAAAAAATATATATAATGTCATACATAAAATTTTACAACTACCTGATTGGCTATAAGAGCATAAACTAACAAGAATTTTAACTATGTCAATCTTTCTTAGGGTTCTTCTTTCCATAAAAGAGGTGAAGAATAACCTTTATAAGCTTACTTCTCACAAATAGGTTGAAGAGTAACCCAAAAATCTTGTTAATAATGGGTCAAGAGGAACCCTACAATCTTGTTTTGATAAAGGGTCAAGAGAAACCTAAAATAATCTTACTTAAGTGGGTGAAGAGTAACCCTTTTCACAAAACCTATAACTCCCAATTTTAACCAAAAATGGTAGCCCCCAAATATCACTCTTATAAGCTCGACTTAAGCATGTATGACTCAACTAATGGTTAATCAAAATCAATGCCAAATAGTGGCTTAAGTGTAATCAATGCAATATTTAAACCTTATACATTCCCTAATGCTCATACATTGCATAAAATAATGCAAATTCACATTCAATAATCAAATTAATCCAAATATTATTTGCCACAAATCAAGAGTAATCTATTAACTCTATTTTGAATGACAAATAGTAGCCTTAACCAATAACAATAATCAAGACAATCAATTTCCCAAAATATGTAACTTAGCACACCTTTAATGGTATATCAATTAAGCATATGCATAAAAATGATTTTACAATTTTAAAAGTCAAATAAACAATATGACAAGTCTCTTAACTCCTTAACAAATCATAAACGCATTGATTAATGTGAAAAAACAAGTTTAAGGCATTTAAAAATCATATTGAAGCAAGATAAACACAAGCTATCACTTTTTGCAATGTTTATGTTCCAACTCAAGAATAAACATTTTCAACCTTTCAAATGATATAAAATCAATGCAATAAACCTAATAGAACCTCAATAATTTAGTAACAACCAGATTGAAAATTTTTTGATGAAAAAAATCAAATATATATCATGAAAGATGAGTATGAAAGATGAGAAACACAAATCTGGGCAACTTGAATGTATAAGCCTTCGTAACCTTGAAGTTAACAAAATAAACACTAAAAAATGTAAATGCAAGCTCAGGGAAACTCATCAATATCTAAACAAACTCAAAACATCAATTTTAAAGCACTTGAAAAGAATTTAAAACATGAAAACTGATATTGAAAGAAGAGTAACAATGAAACTAAGAATATTTTATAAAATTGAGTTTTTAGGTTCAAATCCTTAATAAAATTACATAAAGATTGTTATACAAGCTCTAGGATAGTTTTTATAATGTTAGGAAGTTCAAATGGCTCATAGAAAGAAAAAATAGCCTTTAGGAGGGTTAAAAGTTTATTACAATTTAAGAACAACTCTTTCTAGAAAATTAGCCCTTAGACCTTAATAGTATGGGTTTATCAACAACGTCGTTGATCTTCGACCCAAACTATTGTTGTAGTCATAGACTACAATGGCGGCGTTGATCAATTGCACCAACTATTGATCACTAATTGTTCAACAACCAGAAATACATAAAAATAATAAATAGTCTAAAAAATTTTCTAACAACATATATAACTTTAAAAAGGATTAAAGCATATTTTATAACTTTTTGAATTTCTAAAATATTTCAATTAAAACAAATGCAAAATTAGCCTTGATTATGAAAGTTTTCATCTTAAACATTTTCAAAACCTTTTCATCATTCCTAAAATTTTCACAAACCCTTTAAAAACCAAAATTCACATCGCAAAATGGCTTAAATACATTCGAGCATATATGAAAAATATTTCAAAACACTTAAACTCACCAAGAGACATGCATTAATATAATTCATCATATTACCTCTTGATTATTCAATTTCATACTAATGCAAAATTTTATAATAAATCCTAACATTTCAATGCTATAATTATCTTCAATTGATCAATAAAACATTTATAAAAAACCTATATGAAAATATTCATGAAAATATGAATACAAATGTGAGCCTTTTCCAAGCGTTGATTAAGATCAAGGAAACTTACATACTAAGACATTTTCCTAAATCTATCCACACTTGATATTCTTTCTTGATCTTCACTTCAATTGTTTAATGCTTATTCCACTTTTATTTTCTTCATATATGCTCTTCTACCTTGGGCTCCTTCACATGTCCCTACATAAATTTTGTCAATCTATCTTTCTAATATATCAAAACTCAAACATTAGTACAATAATGTTTTAACATCATCTAAACACATGATTGGAACCTCCCTTAATCCAACAATATCCCTCTTTTTAATAATGACAAAACATGTGATATTAAAAGCACATAAAACACGTATGTAATACATTTCATGTTAATGCATCATGCATTATGAAATGATTTCTCCCTCCCTTTATACTTAAAACTCATGTTAGTCCTTAATATCACACTACTCTATTCTCCTTTTTACCAATTGTAACTAATTCTTAAAATTTAATCTCCCTTAATTCATACATCATTAAAAAAATACCAATTATATATAATACTCCTCTTAAATGTATACATTTATGCATTATGGGCTAATAAAGCATGAAAAGAGATAAGATAAACAAAAAAGCATCATAAATCACATATTGTGCATCATTATGCTTCAAGAATACATATTTATTTACAATATGTATAAAATGCTTCTTAAAACATCTATTATGCATATTTATTCACTAAAGACACACATTATGTAATTTTCACATTAAAAAAACATGTATATGTATATTTTGCATCAAAACTATATATTATGCTTATTTGGCATGAAAGAACACTTGTTCATGCATATTTATAATCAAAATCACATATTTTCCTATATTAGACATATTTTGCATGAAAACCATAAATTATGCATAATTGACATAAAAAATTATATTATACTGAAGAATAACAAAGTTTGCATATTATGCTTAATATGCATCCAAAGCATATATTTCACGTAATATGTCATATTATGCCTCAAAAGCAAAACATAAGAAAAAATATGATTCAAAAATAAATTTTCCTACATGAAACAACTAATGTCATGCAAAATGATGTACTCCTCCCCCCCCCCCCCACCAACCAATTTGTGCATTTTAAAAATTAATCATATAAGGGGTAAAGTATTCATAAAATGAAAATCTAAAACATATTCTAATTTTAAAAATGATATCACTTGTAAAATATGATGCTAATTACAAAAATCATAAAATATTTCTCATATCAATTGAAAAAAATTATCAATTCATATGTTCTAATACCAATTAAAAATACCAATTGAAACAACATTAATTGTAAATGACATTTTTCCAAAAACTTATGCAAAAATCCATTTCCAAAAGATACAAAAATTTTATTGCAATTTACCAAGTTTAAAAATGAAAATGATATAAGATCTCCCCCTAAACACATGAAATCTATTTTTCTATATGCAAGATACATTTCTTAAAAATAAGGATAAACATAAAAAAATATATATCAAGCTAGATATTGTCAAATAAGAGCATAAATGTACCTCCATTTACATCACCTTTTTATACCAAATCCTTTACTCCTCACTCAGTTTAACAATTTTGCTTGATAAGCAAAGAACTAATAGACTTTAAGTACTCACAATAACTTGGGTTATTAGGGGTTAATCTTCATACCTTTCTCAACCCATAGTTAAGAAGGTTTCCTAAAAATCCTATATTTATCAAAACAAATTTTTTTCTACATGACCAATTTATACACAAAAATTACAAAAATATGAAACATTATGTATATGGTCATGAATCCTATGATCTTCATGCATATAGGAATTTCTCCTATCAAAATGAGCTCTCCTAGAATTATGCTTATGCATATAAAGAATGTGAGAATGCATCATAACATTATGCCTAATATGAGACCTAAATGCATTTCTAGGTTTTCCATCCCTAAATTATCTTCCTTGATGAAGTTTAGGCTTATGAAACGAATGAAACATGTTTAAATAGCGTAGAATATGTTGAACCAAGTGAGGAGCTAAAGGATTTGGAATCAAATGGTGATACAAAAGGAGGTATTCCTATATCCTTATTTGATAGTATATAGCTTGACATGATTTTGGAGGATTGTGTATGATTTGTGATATTATATCTATGGCTTGACTTGATATTTGGATATTTGTGCTTGTCTTGAACATGTTGACCGTACTAGAAATTGTTTGAGATTGGAAAATGGATTCATATGTTTAGGGGGAGCCAAGGCATGTTTAGAGTTAAACCCATTGCATGGTAATATTAGAACCATTAAATGTTAAGGTTAGAACTATTGCATGTTTCGTGTAAAATTCATTGCATAAGCCTTGCATAATCTTTGAAATGAGACAATGCTTATTTAGTATTAGAGCCAATGCATGTTTAGTGGTAAAATCATTTCATGTTAATATTAGAATCATGATTGTTGGCATT
>JAOXYD010135334.1:0-37802 GCA_028565735.1 Pinacopodium congolense | reverse complement strand
TGGCTATAAAATTTTCAATTTGGTTGTCTAAGCTTTAATAGATTAAAGACTTTACAATAGAAAAATATGATGATTGTTTTCTACAAATTACTTCTCCCTCTAAAGTTTGTGAAGAATAGGTTATTAGCAAACAACATTGTAATCCATTTCCATAAGAATAATTATGGAGAGTAAAGAAGGTGTTGGAATCGGTTCATTTTAACATCTGTGGTCTAATAAATCCATATTTGAATAGAGGTAAAAGATCCATTTTGCAGGAGAAATCTAAAGCGTTCACAATATTCAAATGTTATAAAGCTCTTATTGAGAAATAAATTATTAGCCTCAATAAATTCTTTGCACTAATCAGGGTAGAGAATATAACTCACATAAATTTACAAACTTTTGTGAGACTTATGAAATTAAAAAACAACTTACAATTCTCAGTAATATAAAGCTTGTGAATGGAAAAAACTCATTATTATGAAAACCACCTTAGCTATGTAAGTATCCATATTCTAATAATATTTATATGAATAAATTAAAAGAATTCTATAAATATTGTAAAGGAATAAGTTAGGAGTGTTACTTTCTATAGAACCTACAACTATTTATAACAAGATTTGAAACTATTAGTATTTTAATTGAAATATAATTATAACATTTAATTAAAATTTAATTTGAAAAAATTAATTCTAATTAAATATTGATTGGGGCCAAATAAGTTCTAATATCTAATATTAGTCCTTATCTATCAAATATCTTATGAATATAAATTAAATAATTTATATTCATAAATTAAATTTGATATCTGGAAATAAATTATAACCAATCAAATATTAAGAATGTAAAAGTAGTTTTAACTAATCTTTTCTTGCATAACTTTTTCGTATAATTGAATCATTTTTTCATAAAATGTTCTTATTAGACATGGAGTATAGAATTGATGTTTATTTTATTTAAGTCTAATCATATTAGTTCTCCATAATTAGTTATTAATTTATAATAACATTTGAAAAACATTTTCAAAATTTCAGTCCATCTTAACTAAGAATTTTCTAAATTGAAATTAATCGAAAAATAATGGCTAATCATTTTAGGTGACAAATCTTATATTGATTACTTAACTATCTTCATAAAGTTCATGCTATATTGAACTTTTCTTAATTAGAATAGGTTACAAGTAGTATTAAAATATAATAATCCTTATATGAAATATTTTGGATACCTCAATTCAAATAATTACTTATACAATATCCACTATGAATATTTTCATAGATACACAAGTAAGGTTTTATATAAAATTATCATGACGAGTCAGTTTAGTAAACTTTCTCTTTAGCAAGCACTTATACATTTTAAGTAGCTCCATATTTTAATTTATAAGATTGACTACTTCCTTCATAAGTAAAAGACATATCATGTACTAGTCTTATCATTCTATTAATATCCAATTTTAATAAAACAACAACTAAGAATAGTTTATGGTTAATATATAAGTTTAATATGAATCTCATAATTATAATCTCATAATAATTTTACTTACAAGATTTATTTATTCAGTGAAATTTTATTTTATCTGTTAATTAATTAAGTAAACATGCATAAGACAAAGAATTCTTTTAATCCATTATGTCATAAATTTATAACCAGCTAATTAGTTGTAAGACATAAACCGACAATTATGATGGTTTCGTTACATAGTTAATAAGTTGGTTATATAGTGATATAATTAATTAAAGGCATTCTTTATCTTATACATGTTAATTAATTTATTTATAAGATAAAGTTTATGAAATAAATCTATTTTGCAAATAAAATTACAATAAGATTATAATTATTAGATTTATCTTATATTTAAGTATCATTTCTAAATTTTATTCCTAACCATTCTTATATTAAGATTACAAATTAATATAGTAGAAAGACTAATATAAGAAAGTAATAGATCTTGTAGAATAAAAAATTGAGATATTTAAAGAATAGTGTGAAAGTTTATTAGAACATAAGTCCATTAAATTGACTTGATATGAAAATTTCATATTAAACATTACTTATGTGTCTATGAAAATATACATTATGGTGATTATATAAATATTCATTTGACATGGGATTTCTAAATTAACTTATATAGATATTATTTTATTTTGATATTACTTATGAACTATCTTAATCAATGGTCGCTTGATTGATAGTTAATACATAAAGTAAGTGACAAAAATGCCCTATTACACTTAATTGATATCGATTTGACAAATATTTGGTTTAGGTGACTGATATCCTAATTTAAAATAAATTTTTAGTAGGCTTATTTAATTGGTCTTAAGTCTGTAGGCATATAAAAACCACTGCTTAAAGGCCAAGGGTGTTCTCGGTAAAGACACTTCCATGCTTAAGTTAGTAAAAGTTGAGGGGTGTTAAATATGTAGAGAAATATTTACTTCAGCTTATTGACAGTGATTATGATAACTTTCCTTATATATACCTTTTTTTCATAAGCAATCTTTAAGAAGTATATTTGAACTCTAACTATCCTTGTAGATCTTAGATTTAAATACTACTAGGTAACTTAGTTTATCTATAGTTAGGATTGTACCTCATAATGTCAATAAATCATATCTTGATTAAACTTATCATTTTCAAACAAATGGACCTCTTACTTGGACTTAAAGCCTGCAAGCTTAAAGAATGGTAATGGGTTGTGTTGAATAAATCATATTCGCTTCAGACACTCATTAGGTTTTTATGATTTGCCTCTAATTTTTTCATGAAACTTAAATTAAGGATAAAACTTTTATTACTCAAGTGTGTAAGATACTGGCTTGATTAGGATAACCTTTAGGTTGCTTGATAATCATCTCTTAATTACTCAATTGTATTACCACAAGATTGCAATAACCAAACCAAGTTACCCTAATATTATTTCTTAAATGCCAATTAATAAAATTATGTTGAACTAAGGGTGGTTTACCTTATTTTGATAATGAAAAACACCCCATAGACTAATATATTTATTTGTTTAAAGTATTAAAAGATAGTTATTAAGTTGAAGCATTAAAGAAGATGTTATAGAGTCTTAGAGAAAAATTAAAGATTATGAAGTGAATTAACTAAGACTCAAAGTTTTTTAAAGAGTAAAGATGGAACGTTATATAGGTTATCATTTGTAATTTGTATTATAAATCTTACTTAGCTATTTTTGGTGTTTTGATGAGGCTCATTCACACATAACATATTCATAATTTAGAATATACATGTAGGTTACATACTCAAGAAGAATTTTATATGAAATGTTTTCAATAATCCTTTTGATGAATAAAAAAATGTTTTTGAAGGTTTTAGATGCGTGTATGAGTTTAAGAAGTGTTTATAATGTTGGATTAAGCTTGGATTTGACTGGAATTGTTTTGGATAAAGTTTTCTACATTTTCTAAGAGTTCAACGATGGTTCTGGGTGTGTTTAACGGTATTGTATACTCCTATTATTATTCTCTTAGTCCATCAATAATAATTTTTAAGTTTCTTCAACGGCGCCGTTGTAAACCCTCGTTAAAGGAACTACAATGGCAGTAGTTGAATGGCATTGTTAATATTTACAGAAAGTGTCGTTGAAGAGCGAAAATCATGTTGGAAACACTAATAAACGACTAGTTTGACATCTTAGGATTATAAATAGGATGTTTTACATTAGTTTTAATAATCCAAAAAATTACAAAGTGATTAACCAAGAGCATGTTTGGTATCCATTTTTTTTTTGGTTTTTGATTTCTATTTTTCTAAACAAAGAATCCGAAAAGATTAACATAAAAACTGGAAAAAAAACATACTAATATAACATAGAAACTGAAAAGTAGCATAAAAACAAAAAAAATACACAAAAACTAATAAAAATACACAAAACAAAAACTAAAAATTAAAACTAACAATAATACCAAACATCCTCCAAGTTTTTAGAGCATTATGAAGGTTTCCTTTAGAGTGTTCCTTGAGTTATTTTTGTGAGTGTTTAGTGTAGTTTTTTTCTACATACATTTTGACTTTTGTGAATCTTCAAATATACTAAATTGTACTTGAGTGATAGTATTATTTAAGTGTAATTTTTAAAAGGTAGTATAGTTGTGAAGGTTCTTCTTAAGAATTAAAATGAATTAAAAAATTATCCTCGATCCTAAAAATAGAATTGTATTTCTCGCAGTTGTTTTTTTTTAATTATAGTGGAAAAACTCAACAAGTTTTTTTAGGGTGAACATAAGAGAAAATAAACCCTCTCTAAACTAGTATAAATTGATTGTATCACTCTTTCTTAAACTTTTTATTCTTATGCAACTTTTGTTATGTTTAATTTGATTTATTATGTTTATTGATATATAAAAATTATATTTATATTTTTGTTAGATATACAAATAAATTCATCGTGATATTGCACATATTAAAACTATTTTATTAAAAGACACATTGTTATTTATTTTGTGAAACTAATTTATGCAAAAGTGTTAAGAACTTTAAGCGAACTTAAGAATTAGTTGTAGAAATTTTTAAAAACTTAATTTACCTCCTTCTAAAGACTAACAAATCATATAAGCCTAAATTTAATAGGTATAAAAGTAACATCAACTTTTAGGCATTCATATTGTATTTTTTTCTAAGCAGGCTTGCTTAAGATAAAATGACGACCATATTCGTACACCTATCTTTAAGTTACTTAGGTAAGTGACATATTGACAATTTGACCAACGTGTTTAATACCATATGGTATCGGCCAGAAACTGGTACAAAATTCTTCAATTTCAAACTGGATTCAAATAGTGGTCAATACTGGCTAGTATTGGCTGGTACCGGGCAGTACATACAGTACTAGCCAGTACTAAAAAAATATAAAAAATTTAAAAGAAAAATTTTGTATTTTTGTCCTTTTTAGGTTTAAAGTTAAGTTAAAAACTATACAATATAATATATTTATAGATTATTTTACAAATTTTATAAAATTCAAGAACAAATTTATAATTTTAAAAAATTATTTGAAACGATACCAATATTGACCAGTACCGGTACAGTTCTATTTTAAAGATAAATCTGGTACCGATACCTATATGATATTTAATATATTGAATTTGACATAAACTGTTCTTTAGATTCTTTGAGAATATTTTATAAAAAAATACAACTATCATAAAGACGATTCCGTTGCCTATAGGAGGCAAATCATTAATCTACATCGTTGAAAGTAAGACCATATCTATCCCCGTTTCTCTTTTTTAAACTATGAAGAGGAACAAAGATTTTAGGACTAGTTCATATACTAAAACTAATACTTCTAGCACTAAACATATAATTAGAGTAATAAGAATCTAGGTATACCTCGGTTATGAAAATAATGATGAATTGCAAAAATTCCTTTTTCTCCAATGGACATTAGAAATACTTGGCACTGAATGTGTTCTTTGACTATGATTTACCATCTATCACGGTTTACTGAAAATACTTCTTAAAACTTCATTTCCGTAACCATCAATATACAATAGTTCAGATATTTATAGTTTTCAATATTACAAAGAAAGCAGAAAAGTCAAACCATTAACACATACTCTTTATTATACAACTCTGTTATGTAGTTCATAGCTCCAGCTCATTATTCAAGCACCATTTAGTTATGATAAATAGTATAATTCAACGCCCCCTTCAAGTTGGACCCTTATATGCATTTATAAGGTTCAGTTAGCAATGACTTCTTTGGTGTAGCAAGATGTTTTGTAAATTCATCAACCAATTACAATTTGGACTAAATCTTCAACAAACAAATTAATTCAGCTTGAAGTCTTTTTGTACCAAATGATAGTCTAATTTAATGTCTTTCATACATTTCTGAAATATGGGATTATTTGCAAGATCTCATATAATTCAATGCCCCATTCAAGTCGGACCCTTATATGCATTTATAAGGTTCAGTTGGCAATGACTTCTTTGGTGTAGCAAGATGTTTTGTAAATTCTTTAACCAATTGCAATTTGGACTGAATCGGCAACAAGAGAATTAATTCAGCTTGAAGTCTTTTCGTACTAAATGACAGTCTAATTTAATGTCTTTCCTACATTTCTGAAATATGGGATTATTTGCAGGATCTATGAATTATACATTATCACAATACTAGTGGGGAAAGGAAATGAGGGTTTTGCCAATGACAAGCACACAGCAAAAGCAACAATACAATAACAATAACCTTTTCTTATTTGAATAAAGCTGTGAGGAGCAAATGAATGCATAAAAATAAACCAAATAAGAGAACACCGAAATTTTTGACATGAAAAACCTTCTCAGTGTGAGAAATAAAAAATACGGGACCTAATTTAGAAAAAAAAAATCCACTATAAAATCAATGAGTACATTAAAATGGGTTATCTAGCAATCCAAGAACTCACAACTATAAATACTCATTAAAAAAGTGACAATCAATAAGGTTATACCAAAAATCCAGAAATACAGTGAAGGCTTCCTCTTATATTATGACAGTTTTTTTTCAATACTTCAACAACTCTTCTCTTGTACAATCGAAGTTAACTGCTTCTCTTCACAGCAACAAAGAGTGAAAATATTGACAATAACTCTCATGTAATATAATAAAACTTCCTTCATAAAGTGATGTTTTCTCCTCTATACAATGCCAATCACTCTCCTATACATTGACATTAATAGTTTCTGTAGAATCTCTCTCATACCACATAGAGAAGAAGATAGTAGCGAACGCCTGTAAAGTATGCAGAGAATAACAACGTCAAATCAAAAAATAGAAGATATCCAATAGTCACATAAAATAAACACATAATAGTTGTAAAAGAGAGCAAAAAAATATATGCTCACTGTTGTTGATTTTCTAATAAGGCTAATTGATCCAAATTAATTCACAAATTAAGTCCTTGAAGCATACATTTCCTCCCTTGTTCAATTTCAAATTAACAATGATGGCAAGTGCACCAATCATAAGTAATATATGAAAATATTTTAGATTCAAGTTATTGTTCCATAAGAATTCACCAAATTGAAAGTACTTGACCAAAATTAGGTCACAATTACCTAGAGATTCCTATTCAAATGAAATTATAAACTAAATTTACTAAATGAATTTAAAATGTCAAGTTATGTAGAATAACTTAGTTGGAATAAAAAAGATTGCCTAATTGATAAATTGGTTATAAATTTGGTTTTTAATGATCTAAATGAATTAATTATGGATTGAAAGACTTGTCCTAGGGTCAACTCTATAAATTAAAGCCTTGTTATGGTTAATGCCAAATTTTTTTCTCTAATTGCTTAAGTTGAAGTTTGGTCATTCATCAATCTTTAAACATTAGGCATAAAGTCTATGAAGCTTAACTTAAAAATTCCAATTTTCATATTATAACGCTTAAGATAAACTAAGGTTTTTTCATTCAATGATTTAAATCAGGTTACTTAATAATTTGTCCAAAGAAAAAAATAGGTAGAATTTTCTATTCCTAAATTGTTTCTTAACTTTATTCTAAGTGTTTAGTTTAAAATAAGTCTTAATATCTTCATTTAAGCAAAGAATAACCTTTAATCATGCATATAAACAAGTCCAGCACATATTTAGATCGTTTCAAAACTATTACACAACTAAAAATCGAATCATCCACTCATTGGAAATAGATCATACTCATCATATTCTTAAACAAATGATAGCCTTAAGATACCTCATAATCCATTTTACAACATTCCAATGCTCTTTACCTAGATTAAAGAGAAAATGGTTAAAAATACCAATTGTATGAGCAATATTAGGTCTTATGCAAACCATTGCCTACATTAAATTTCCTACTATAGATAGATAAGCTACATGTCTTCTTTCTCCTTCTCACTAGATGGAGATTATTTAATCCTAAGCCTAAATTGAGTAACAAAAGGTGCGCTTATCACTTTAACTTTATCCATATGAAACAGTCTAAGTGCTTTCTCAATGTACCATTCCTGAGACAAACACAATTTATTGAGCTCTCTAATGCGGATAATCTGCATGCCAATAATTTTTTTTGCTAGTCCTAAGTTTTTCATCTTAAAATACTTGCTAAGCTCCTTTTTTAACTTGTCAATTCTAGAAACATTTTGACCAACAATTAACATGTCATCAATGTAGAGTAATAAAATGACAAAGTCACAATTAACAAATTTCTGAACAAATATGCTATGATCAGAAGTAGTTTTTTTGTATCCCTACTAAATCATAACCGATGCAAACTCCTTATATCACTGTATGGGAGCTTATTTCAAATCGTACAGACTCTTTTTTAACTTAAAAACACAATGTTCCTTACCCTTCACCACAAAACCCTTAGATTTCTCCATGTAGATCTCCTCCTCCAAATCATCATGGAGGAAAGTGGTTTTCACATTAACTTGTTCCACCTCTAAATCAAGACTGGCGACCAAACCAAGAATAACTCTAATAGAGGGCATCTTCATGATAGGCGAGAAAATCTCTTCAAATTCAATTCCTTTTTTTTATCTAAATCCTTTAACAACTAACTTGGCTTTGTATCTTGGACGAGAAGAATGCTCTTCATTTTTTATCCTGTAAACCTAATGATTATGCAAAGCTTTTTTATTATTGGGAAAACTGACCAGCTTAAAAATATTGTTGTCATATAAGGATTTTATCTTATCCTTCATAATAGCAATCCACTTATCCTTATACTCACTCTCTATAGCCTCTTTATAGCTTTTTAGTTCTCCCCCATCAATAAGGAGTACATACTCATCAAGTAAATAATAAGTTGATGAAACTCTTTCTCTGGTATACCTCTTAAATAGAGCTGCAAGTTCATTAGTAATCTTAGAAATAGGAACATCTACTTCATTATCAATATTACCATCAACACTCTTAGCTTAATCATGAAGCAAATCATCTTAATTGTTAAAATCAGCTATATCAAGCAGATGCATCTCCAAAGCTAGATTAATACTAACTAAGGGCTCACTTAGTTCAGCTTTCTATTTCTATTTTTGGTTTTTTTGTGTATTTTTATTGATTTTTGTGTGTCTTTGAATTTTTATGCCTTTTTTTTTGTTTCTGTGCTGTATTAATGTGTTGTTTTTTCAGTTTATGTACTGTTATTTTAGGTTTCTATGTTTAGAAAAACAGAAACTGAAAACCAAATAAAAAAACATTACAAAATAGGTCCTAAATCATCATAATTTTGAGACTTTGACCTTTTAACCTTGTAAATATCTTCAATGGTCCGATCCTCTATGAAAATAACATCACAAGCTTCTTTTCAACTGGATCATAACTTGTAACCAAACTCGTTATGGCCATAACCAATGAAGATATATTGCCTCATCTTAAAATCTAACTTGAACCTCTCATCTTTCAGCACATACACTGTTAAACCAAGGGTTAGTTTTACATTTGTTTTGATGATGAAAAAGTGTTTCTACTAATATTTTTGTAGAGTTTGTTGTGTTTGTTTAGTATTTGGAGTATATGTGACGAATAAGTAATTAAATTGGTAATTCAGTAAAATTTGTATAACTTATGTAAGTCATGGAATAATTTTTTAGATAAATTTTATGTAAATTGAAGTTGTATGAATTGATTACGTATGTAGATAAAGTGAATGAAATTATTTAGATTATTGTGTTAAGGAAATTTGGTAAAGTAGATGAATTGATTGTGTTAAGTTTGTATAATTATATAAAATGTGTTAAGATTTGATTAGTATTGTTTTGTTTATTTTAACATATGTTGAATTAGGTTATAAACTGAATGGAATTAGTTTTGCATGGATTGATTAATGTTTGGAAGCTATATTGTTGAACAAGCTTAGTTGAGCTCTAAAATATGTAAAGTTGATTGGGAAAGGAAGTCAGTATAGATTTAAAGCTCCAAATGCTATGAAATTTTACAGGATGTTAGAACAATTTGTCAATAAGCTACCCACAAAATTTCACGTAAATTGGATGAATAATGAAGAAGCTATGATGACAACATTAAGTGGTGCTGCAAGCTATTAACACAGACATAGGTCAATCGAATGAGTTTGTGCAGGACATCAATCAATCGAATTGAAGCAAAGGTTGACTAAATCAAGCAATAGATCACCCGTCTCATTTGATCATGAAGATTACACAACGGTAACTCGACAACGGACAGATTTCCAACGGATATATTATTAAATGAGAAGAACGTTGGAGAAACGGCTATTTAGTCTTGGAATGAGTATAAATAGGTGTTTTTATATATTTTTTTAGGCATCATGAAGTATCCAAGAAGTTTTGAAAGTGTTTGTATATTATTATTAAGTGTTTATGAGCTTTTGGTGAAGTTGTTATTGAGAATTTTATAAGGGTTATTCTTGAGTCTTGAAAAAGAAGAGTGACGAGATATTCTTGAGCCTTGAAAAAGAAGAGTGATAGGTTATTCCTAAGCCTTATAAAAGGAAGAGTGAAAGGTTATTCTTCAGCTTGTAAAAATGATTGTAATGTATATTCTTATTGATTGCAATAAGAACAAAATCTCAACAGTTGTGTTGGGGACTAGATGTAGGGTAAGTGGATTGCGTCGAACTAGAATAAATTGGTTGTGTCTCTTCTTCCCTTTCTCTCTTATTTTTATGCATTTAATTTAATTGTTTAATTTATTATTGTTATTTAATTTGTATAATTAAATTATTGCTTAGCTTCCGCGTTTAACTAAAATTGGTAAAAAGACTTAGGTTGATAATATTGAAAAGAATTTTTAAGAACCTAATTCACCCCCTTCTTAGGTGCCATATAGGGCCAACAATTAGTATCAGAGTGTAAGTCTCACATTGGATTAATTCTAATGAATTAGTGAGCAAAGATAGATGCCATTTAGTTTAGATGTATCTCATTTGTTTAATAGAAAAAAATTTAGAGATTATAAAATTAGAATGAAAAATCACCTTTTAAACTTAGGAAAAGATTATTAGAAAATGATATAAAAATAGTACTTATATACCTTCGAAGCCTATAAAATGTATAACACTCAAATAAGCATTAGAATTAGATGAAATCGAAAGATATATTATTTCATTTAATTATCAAATTTTAATTGTTTTATATTGTGCTTTGAGTATGGAGATATTTGAAAAAATTTCATGGTGTGAAAGTGCTCAAGAAATATGGTATGTATTAGAGGAAATCTATCAAGACAAGGAAGAGGAAAGTGAACACGAAGACGTAGCCTTCCTATGCTTCGTGGATGATGAGGTACGTACTTCTATAACATCTTATAATGATGTACCGTCATGTTCTTAATCCTATGATAATAATGATAAATGTGATGAAGAATACACTTATAAAGAGATATTAAAGAATATAGAAGAATTAACTAGGAGGAAAAAGAAATTGCATGATGAGTATACTGAAACCTCAAAATTTCTTGATGATTGTAAATTAGAAAATGAATCACTTAGGAAAGTAGTAGAATCACGGGATGTTGAGATGCAAAAATTGGTAGAATGAAATAGTTTGTTAAAGAAACAATTGGAATCAAAAAGAGATATTGGTTAATATGGTTTCGTAAAAAAAAATGCATCTCTTAAAATAGAGACAGATTCCCTTAAGGATTCACTTGCTAAAATCACTAAAGGGAATGAGAAATTAGAAAATATGTTGAATGGTCAAAAGGTTGTAAATGATAGACATGGTTTAGGTTATGTAAGTGATAATGGTCCTTCCTCTAGTGTGACTAAATTTGTTAAAAGGTAAGAACTTAGAGGAAGAAGAACCTAGGTCATCCATTAAAAATGTTTCTAGACCTTCATCATCAAACTCCCATCATAAAAAGAATCATCATGCATTTTTTTATGAATCAAGACCACCATATAGAAAGAATGTGCATGTGCCTAAAAGTAGATATAATTTCTTTGTTAATGCACATCATCAAAATGATGCATGTAGGTCTCCTACTTCATCTGCACCTCATGCATAGATGAATATTTCTAGAAATGTTTATCATACTTATCAGATGCCTTAAATGAGTCTCATGCATATTCTAGACAAGATTTTCATCAAAGAAAAATGTTTACATTTAGAAATGCATATAGGAACAATGTGAGACCTTATTCATATGATACATTTAGGAGTTTTAATGGATCTAGACCAAGACATGCTCATAAGTTACATACTCCATTATCTTGTAATTTCTGTGGTCCTTTTGACATTTTAAAAAATATTGCTTTGATCGTTTAAATATTTTTTTCAAATGATCGCAAAAGATATAGAACTAACTACCAAGGACCCAAGATGATATGGGTACCAAAAATTTGTTAAATATTTGTTTTGTAGGTATTAAAGAGTATCTCTAAGAGTATAAATGAAAAATAAGAATCGCCAACATTATTAAACCAAGGAAGTAAAAACTACAAGAGGTTGGTAATAAATTATTAAAAGGGAGGTACACCTTAAACCTATATTTATCTGTTTGATTAAGCTTTACATGATGTTTTGATTAGCTGTAATTCTGACTAAAAATTAAAAAATTGAATCTGCTTAAATTTATGTATTAAATTAGATTATTGAATTCATGAAAATGTTTCGAATTAATTTTTTGGAGAATTCTGCATGACTGTGTACTGTTGACTATCGCTCAACCGAAATAATCAATTGACCGATAGGGTCATTTCAGCTGACCGAATGTGTTTTTACATTTATATTATTTAACCGATATGAGTTGCTCGATTGACCAAACTTTCAAACTTTTGAGCTTTTTATGTTTTTCTTCAACATATATGTTTAGTCGACCGAACGGCGCATATTGATCGACCTACCTACTGTCGTTCGACTGATAGGATCAGTTCAATCAATCGACAGTCTGTTAAGTCACATTCTCAATTTTCATGATATGTTTTTTCTTTTATTTTTTTTCTCTACAACTGCTTTCATCCTCATTGCTCCCTTCATCTAATTTGTGAATTTTCTTCTGCAAGAATAAGTTTTTTTAATATTGTATGAAATTTTCTTTAGATGTTGAAATATTAAAGTTGCTATAGATTACTTTAGATATACTTTATTGCATTAATGCTTTTGTATTGAAAATTTTCAAATCCTATCATGTCTTGAATCAGAAATCATGAATAAAAATGTTTGAATATTTTTTTTTATCTCTTGCTTTCATTGCGTATGTGTTAATTAGTTAAAGAACTTTTGAATGACATTCTTATATGATTAACTTTTGCATGATTAGGAAAATTGAAACTTATAACTTAACAAATGCTTTAATTTGTTTATTGTATTCTTAAATGCTTAATGGATTATATGATTTAATTATATATGTGTAAGCATGTTTTGAAGCCTTTGAGAATATTTTTTATAATTATATTAAATGAAAGTTTTGATCCCTTTCATATAGTTTTGAAATTCTGTAATTGCATATTATTTAGAGAGATTGCTTTATTAAGGGGCAGCTTGAAAGTTTTGAGGATCTTATTTTACAACAATTTTCTACTAAAAAGGTTTGATGTTTTGCCTCCATACATTATATTAAGAAAAGATTTTTGAAAGCACATTAGTTTTTTTTTTTCAAAATTGTTTGAAAAGTTGAAATGTTTTGATAGAAAAAGTTTTAAGAATCATAAAGTTTAAAATTTTGACTTCACACATTTTATGATCTCTTAAACATGACTTTCAACCTTTAGAAAAAGTTTATGATATTTTAAATTATTATTCACATAATTAGGGGGAGCATGGAATTTCAACTAAATTTCATAATTGAGTATAATTTCGATAATTTCCTCCATAAGCTTTTTAAGATCAAACATGAATGAATTTGTAGCTAAATGAATCGATATGATCCTTCTCATGCATTTTTTTCTTTTTGCATTGAAAGTTTGATTTATTAAAAAACTAGATTGCATAGATCTAGGGGGAGTCATTGATAGAGTTTTTGATTAGTTGAGTTCTTAAGATATTTTCTAACAATTGGTGTCAAGTATGAAGTAACTTTAATTGGTATCTTAAACGTGTTTGCATCTTGATGTTGTTATTGATTTTTTGGAGTATCACTTGTATAAGTAAAATTTTTTATCATTTTTAGTACTTATTAATGATGCGTTGCATCCTTTGTTTATTTTGGATGATATTAAAAATTTGTAATGTGGTAGTTATTTTGATGAAATTGATTGGTATCATTCATTGGCTTGCATTGTCTTTATTACAATTGGTATCAACATGTCACCTTTCAACAACTTATGATATTTGTAAATAAGTGATATTTTATCTTGAAAAATGTTTTTTTTTTGTTTAACGATAAGAATAACTGGTATCAAGTTTTATTTTCTAACAATTGGCATCAATTTTTTGTCCTCTAGTATTTGGTATCATGATCCTTAACAATTGGTATAGACATGTCTCATCTTCAGTATATTTGGTTTTAGGTGTTAGATTTTTCAGTTTAATCATTTTTTCAACAATATTTGGTATCTATGTTGATGACTATTTGATTGTAGAACTTTTTAATGAGATTTAGTTGTCTTTATCCCTCTTTTGAATACATATGTTATTTGAAGGATATCGTGGTATGTTTTATTAAGGGGGAGTATTGGTTTGAAATATATGTTTAGAAGAAGATTAGTGTATCCTATATGTACGCATCATACTTATTGGTATCACACTTTTATAAATAGGGGGAGAATGGTAGATATTCTATGTATTTATGATTACTTTTATTTTCATATTCAATTTTACACCTTTTTGTAATTGGTTATATACTTTTTGATGATTACAAAAAGGGGGAGAATGATAGAAGTGATATTAGAATAGAGTATAAAGGAATTGCAAGTTTTATGATGCTTACATGTTTGAGTGGTTTGATTTGTATCTTACATGCTTCTAATATCGCATGGTTTTTTCATCATCAAAAAGGGGGAGATTTCTTAACCAAGGGTTGGTTCCACCTTTGTTTTGATGATGACAAAGTGTTTATACTAATATATTTGTAGAGTTTGCTGTGTTTGTTTAGTATTTAGAGTATATGTGATGAATAAGTAATTAAGTTGGTAATTCAGTAAAATTTGTATAATTTATGTAAGACATGGAATAATTTTTTAGATAAAGTTTATGCAAATTGAAGTTGTATAAATTGATTAAGTATGTAGATAAAGTAAATGAAATTATTTAGATTATTGTGTTAACGAAATTTGGTAAACTAGATGAATTGATTATGTTAAGTTTGTATAATTGTATACAATGTGTTAAGATTTGATTAGTATTGTTTTATTTGTGTTAAAATATGTTGAATTGGGTTATGAACTGAATGGAATTAGTTTTTCATGGATTAATTAATGTTTATATAAAGTTTAGAAGCTAGATTGTTGAACAAGCTCAATTACGCTTTAAAATCTATACAACTGACTTGGGAAAGGAAGTAAGTATACTTCTAGAGCTCCAAATACTATGAATTTTTACAGGCTGTTATAACAATTTGTCAAGATGTTACCTACAAACTTTCACATTAATTGGATGAATAATAAAGAAGATATGATGAAAATATAAAGTGGTGCTGCAAGCTATCAACACAAACATCGGTTAGCCGAATGAGTTTGTGCAGGACATCAGTCAACCAAATTGAAGCAAAGGTCGACAAAATCAAGCAATAGGTCGACCATCTCATTTGGTTGACCAAATGACCATCGATCGAACATGAAGATTACACAACAGTAACTCAATAACGGACAGATTTCTAACGAATATATTATTAAATGAGAAGAACATCAGAGCAATGCTATTTGGTCTTGGAATGAGTATAAATAAGTGTGTTTTGTGTTGTTTAGGCATCAAGAAGTATCCAAGAAGTATTAAAAGTGCTTGTATGTTATTATTAAGTATTCTTGAGTGTTTATGAGCTTTTGGTGAAGTTGTTGTTAGGAATTTTGTAAGGGTTATTCTTGAGCCTTGAAAAATAAGAGTGATAGGTTATTCCTAAGCCTTAGAAAATGGAGCAAGTATTATGTATTCTTATTGATTGCAATAAGAACAAAATATTAATTGTGATGTCGGGGACTGGATGTAGGGTAAGTAGATTGTGTCGAACTAGAATAAATCAATTGTGTCTCTTCTTCCCTTTCTCTCTTATTTTTATGCATTTAATTTATTTTTGTTATTTAATTTGTATAATTAAATTATTGCTTAACTTACGCGTTTACTTAAAATTGATAAAAGACTTAGATTAATAATATTGAAAAGAATTTTTAAGAACTTAATTCACCTCCCTCTTAGGTGCACATAGGGCCAACATATATAAAAGCTTTACAGTCGTACACGAGCAAATGATTGTAAGAAACATCCTTACCACACCATACTCGATTAGGAACATCTTTCAAAATAATAATAGGTGATAAATTGATAACATGTGAAGCAATATACAAAGCCTCACCCCAAAATGATTCAATCAACTTTGCTTTTGAAAGAAAACATTCAAATATCTCAAAAAATGTCATGTTCATACTTTCTACTAGGCCATTTAATTGAGGAGTCTTAGGAGGCATCTCTTAATGTCTAATACCTTACTATCTGCAATACTGATCAAAAGATCTACAGTACTCACCAACATTGTCAGTACAAATACACTTCAACTTCTTTCTAGATTCTCTCTCAATAAAAGCCTGAAACTACTTATAGGCACTAAATACTTGATCTTTTAACATCAAAACATAATCCCAATTTTTTCTTAAACGGTCAAAAATAAAGGTCACAAAGTAAAATCCACAACGAAAAATCCTTATTTTCATTAGACCACTGAGATCTAAATGCACCAACTTTGACAACTCTGATTATCTATTAGGAGAATGGCTCTAGAAGGAGACTATATTCTATTTGTTAGCCAATCAGTGAGCACACCTTTATAATATAATAACTTTCAATTCAAAAAGTAGATTCTTCATAGATAAAAAATTAAGTACCTTCTCACTAATATGGCCAAGTCTTCTATGCCATAACTCTGTAGAGATATCACTCTCAATTGTATTAATAGCATTAATGAAAACTGAAGTTATAATCCAGTATAAAGCTGAAGACTTTTTTCCATGTGCCACAACCCAAGAAACTTTTGTGATCTTATATTGACCATCATTAAAAGTACTAAAATAACCACTATCATCCAAAACTCTAGCAAAAATAAGATTTAAACAAATATCAGGTGTATATATAAAGCTCTTTAATGTAGCTTTGAACCAATATTAGGTTTTAATATAATAGTTTTGATGCCAACAACCTTCGATAAACTACTATTACCCATCTTCAAAATTCCATAATCACCTAGAATGTAAGATGTAAAAAACTCCTTCTTTAATGTCACATGAAAGCAAGTACCACTGTTATCAACCCAACTAGGCTCATCATAAGTAACATTAATCATGTCCTTACCATGGACAGACACAAGATCCTCTGTAGTAGTAGTGGCAACACGATCATCACTATCATAATATTTCTTCTCTTATTTATCTTTGTTAGTCTTGTTCTTTCTTTTAAACTTTTAAAAAAAGCTCTTGATATGTTCCTACTTACTATAACGATGACAATCAAAATCCTTGTACTTTGACTTTGATTGGGTTCTACACTTACTCTTGCCTCTGTTGTTTTACTCCTGGCATCTTTCCATACTTCTTTCCCTATTTTCAATAACCAAAACCTCAAAATGAGATGTATAACTCTCATGAGTTTTCCATTTTACTTCTTCATTCAAGATAACAGACTTCACATAATTCATGGTTACTATACCATTAAGAGTAGAACTAGTCAAGGTCTCATAAAAATTCTCTCAAGAATCAGGCAAAGTATTCAATAACTAAAGTCCTAAAATCTCATCTTCAAATCTCACACCTATACCAAACAATTGATAGAAACACCGTTGCAATTTATTCAAGTGATCAGAAATGGCACAACCATTTTTGTACCTCAAATAAATATTTTTTAAAGTAAAAACAATTTGTTGTTACTGGTTTTCAAAACATACAAGGATTCAAACTTGTCCCATAAAGTCTTGGCATATGAATTATTTGAGACGTGATTCAAAACATTATCATCCACCTACTGTCTAATAAAGCCACAAACTATCTCGTGCTCAAATTATCAATCTTCCTCACTTTTAGACTCATGCTTTTATATGGAAAATACTGGTAAATGCATCTTCTTCACATATAGTAAGCCTTTCATCTTTCCTTTCCATTTGTGATAATTTGTGCCATTCAAATTGATAATTCTATTGTAATTAGGCTTCATCTTTTAATCAAGTAAAACATTACAACCAAAGAATCAACGCTCTCATACTAATTATTGGGGAAAGGAAAGGAGGGTATTGGTAGTGGCAGGCATACATTAGAAGCAATAATATGATAACAATAACCTTTCCATAGTTGAATCAAACTATGAAGAGTAAGTGAATGTAAGAAAAAAAAATCAAATAAGAGAACACTGAAATTTTTAATGTGGAAAACCTTCTCAATAGAAGAAGTAAAAGATTACTGGACCTAATATAGAAAACAATCCACTATAAAATCAATGTTTACAACAAAATGGGTTCTCCAACAATCTAAGAACTTACAACTACAAATACTCATCAAATAAAGTGGCAATCAATAAGGTTATACCAAAAACCCAGAAATACAGTGAATGCTTCTTTTTGTATTACAAAAATTCCTTCTCTGTACAATGATAGTTCTTCTCTTGTACAATAAACATTAACTGCTTCTCAACTCCACACCAAAGAGAGAAAACAATGACAATGACTCTCCTTTACTATGACAAAACTTCCTCCATACAGTGACGTTTCCTCTTCTGTATAATGTCAATCGCTTTCCTCTATGATGTTGTTAATAGTTTCTACAGAATCTCTCTCACACCAAACAGAGAATAAGATAGCAAAAAACACTTACAAAGTATGTAGAGAACAATCTCACCAAACCAAAAAATAGAGGATATCTAACAGCTACACAAACCAAATAGAAAAGCCACAAAACAAACACAAAACAACTATAAAAGAGAATAGAAAAATGGATGAACACGCCCAAACTCACTAACTAATAGGAGCAAATTTAATTAATTGGAAGAAGAAGATGAAATCTTTCAAACCCACAAACAGTTGGACTAAAAGAGGAAGAAAGAGAAGTATCTAGAATGATTTTCTCAAAACCCTAAAACAAAATTCTTTATTAAATGAGATTTTTTCAAATTAAAAGTGGGCTCCATTTGATAAGGACCCATAAAAAATACAATGCAACTGGTAAAGATGGTTTGGATTATAAAGCTTGTATAATGTACACAATTCATAGCAGTTCAAAAGTGAGAGAAGCAAAAGCCTATATTCTGTTTTTGATGAAAATCTAGACATAACCTGTTATTTCTTGGATCTCCATGAAATTAAAGACTCTCCTCAGAAGATACAAAAACCATTGATAGATCTTCTGATATCCTTATAACTCGCTCAATCAAAATCGGAAAATGCTTTTAGTTGTAATGTCAATTTTATAGGAAAGAGGAGTCCTTAACCTTGTGACCCTTTTAAATACATTACATTTGAGTGTAATATCATAATACATTACACTCAAATGCATCTTAGTATGTGAATCTAAGTATTGCAACAACTACTAGACTACAAAACCAATATCTGGTCGTGTGCGAAATATATTAATTTACCAATCAATCTTCTATACTAAGTGGCATCCACAAGTACTTTATTTCCCTCTTTTGTTAAATAAGTTTCGGTAATAATGGGAGTGCTCATAGGTTTACATTTTGTGAAATTAGCTTTTTTCAACTTATTTAAATCATATTTTATTTGAGAAACATCATTTCCTATTACATCTCAATCAATCTCCATTCCTAAAAAAATTGAACTTTCCCAGTCATTGATTCGGAATCTTGTATTCATGAAATGTTTAATATCAATATCTCCTACATATTGTTACCTGCAAGCATTATATTATCAACATAGGTAAGAAAAAAAAACAATAATATCCCCTTATATTCGAATAAATAGTGAATGATCTACTTGAGACTGTTTAAACCCCTCTAACAATAGTGCCTGAGTCAATTTATGGTTCCACTGTCCACTTATTTACCTTAATACATATAGTGATTTTGTCATCCTGCACACTTATTATAGCCGTTCTTTTATAATTCCTAGGCTAAATCCATATATACCTCTTCATTAGATTACCATATATAAAAGCATTATTGACATCAAGTTGATGTAACAACTAGCATTTTGTTATAGCTAAAGCTAATACAATTCTTATTATTGTGGCCTTTATAACTAATGAAAAGTTACTTATGTAATCGATGCTTTTACGCTATTTGTGCCCTTTTATTACAAGCCTATTTTTTTAGTGTTCAATACTCCCATCCACTTTGAATTTCACTTTATAAACCCATCGACACCCAATGCTTTTCTTTCCTAGTGGTAGAGAAATTATCTCCCATATATAGTTACTCTATAAAGCTTGCGATTCTGATTCCATTACATCTTTCTAACACTTCTGTGTGACAGCTTCTTCATAAGACTTAAGCTTAACATTATGTTGCACCTGCACAAAAAAGGTATTATACATAGGCGATAATTTTTCATAAGAATGTATTGAAGATATACTATAAGATAATGTTCTTCTGTTTGCATTCATAGGTAAAGAAACTTCTCTATGTAATTAATATTGATTATTATATAGATAAGTAGGTAGCTATCTTTGCCTAGTTGAATGTCTTACTGTTGTTTATTCTTCACCTTGTTGTTCATCTTGATCACTTTTATATTGGAATGAACTTTGTATTTAATAAGAAATCTATGTTTGCTTTTGAATTTTAGAGATCCTTTGATTCTCATCATATCTTATTGGTAAAATTGTTGTTGAAACTCTTTATAAAAGCTCTTATCTCTTGGGTATAAAAATGCTTTTAGATGCCATCTTATATAATATAACAACTTTAGTTACCTTAGGATATCTTAGAAAAGCACATTGAATTGCTATAGGATCCAGTTTTGATTTGTTTCTATGATGTGTGGATGTGAAACATAAACATCCAAATACCCTTAGCTCATTCAAATTAGGCAGTTTTTAAAACATTATCTGGTATGGAGTTTTTTTTTCAGAATTAAAGTGGGTGTTATTAGAAAATTAAGATGTGATCATATCATGTTTAAAGAAAGAAAAACAATTTTTTTATTTACCAATAGTCAAGGTCACTTTAGATTATAATAAAATGAAAGCACAAATATAATAAAGTATGAATATAAATTTGTACCTTATTGTAAAGATTGATCCACTTTTTTAAAAAAAATCTTGATAGAGGACCCACTTGAAATGTACACGTTTTCAGACTCTAACGGTATATAAATCAACTTTTAAAGAAACTTAGCACTTAAGAGAAAGAAAATAAAAAGTTATAGCTCCTCTTATATTTTTTAATATTAAAATTAAACATAATTATAATTAAAGTGATTATTTAATCTTAAATTTTGACCTTTGAAATTTTTTAAACTTCACAATTAAGTCCAGATTAATTAATTTTACTCTCTTTATTTGATCTATATATGTGACTCATTAGGTTCCTAATATGTTGGTAATAATTATAAATTCTAAGTTTAACTTATAATTAAAATTAGATAAATTACAAATTCTTTTAATTTATCTTTAATACTTTAATTAAACAATCTATAATCATAGAATAAGATTCGGATCTAGCAACACGTCATGATTACTCAAATATTAGGAATGTCCAAGTGGTTTTAACTTAACCTGTCTATGCGTGATTTTTCTTTATAATTCAATCTTTTCATCATATAATATTCTGATTAGATATAGAGTATAGAATTAGTATATACTTTATTTAAGTCTAATCATAATAGTTCCCTAGTATGAGTAATTAATTTTATTAATGATATTTGAAAACTATTTCTTAAAGTTTTATTCTACCTTGGCTAAGGATTTCTTAAATCAATGCTAATGAAAAATAATGAAGTTTTCTCCTTAATCACTTTAAGTGACGAATTCTATACTAATCACTCAATCACCTCTATTTAGTTCATGTTATATCTAATGACTTCTAAGTTAGTTATATATAGATAGAATAGATTCTAAGTAGTATCAAAATATAATAATCTATATATGAGATACCTTTGGAATTTTAAGTCTAAGGATCACTTATACAATCATCATAATGACCATTTCTATAATCGCACAAATAATGTTCCATATGTAATTCTCATATTAGGTCAGTTCATAAAAATTGTTCTTTAACATGTTCCTACACATTTGTTTAAGTATATTCATACTTTTATCTATGAGATCGATTACTTCCCTTATAAGAAAAAACATAACATGTGCTAGTATTTTAACTTTATTAATGTCTAATCTTAATAGAACAATTTAGAGATTTTATCTAATTGTAATATGAGTTCCATAATTATGATCTCCATCATAATGTTATTTTCAAAACTATATTTATCCCATAGACATTTATCTTATATATTAGTTTATTAAATAAATATGTATAGGATAAATATCCCCTTTAATAAAATATATCATAGATCTACAACCAATCGATTAACTCTAGGGTACGAACTAATAATCTTATAGTTACACTAAGATAATCGCTTAAGTATTTTATTTAAACTCCAAATTAATTATGGACAACCACAACAAGTAAGACAGATTTTCACCTCCAAGAAAGCTAAATCAGGTTATAAAAAACACAAACAAAGGATACAAAGAAGGATATTGATGACACACTCCAGAAAAGATGAGAAGAGGGAGTGATAAGTCAGATTTGAATGCCACAAGATTGAATCAATCTTGATAAGTTATGTAGTTCAATGAAGAACCCAAGATAAGTTTCTCTCAATTTTGATAAAAAGATGTTAAAAGATGTTTCTAAATACATAAGATGCATATTTATATGCCCAGGTCCAAACCCTATCAAAAGAAGTGAAAAAAAAATCTGTTTAGCATGCATATTAGCCCAAATTCATAATAGCCAGCTTTAATGGGCTAATAAGCCCATTTATGACCCAATTGAATGTAATATATGCCCACTAAGTACTTGAACCATATTAATAATACTTGGGCTCCATGTTCCATCTTTAAGGCTTCTCTTTTGGGCCAAAATAACTTGTCTATTATAGATATCGTGAATCATCCCATTAAGTGCTTCCTTTATCTTCTTTGCCCTTGACCTTGTAATTGGACCATCTAGAATGTGCAATGGTCTTTATTAACTATTTACACATTGGTTCCTTGGTTCTTATCACACCCCATTTTAAAACCTAAAATCCAATAGCTAAACCATTCACATGTTTAGTAGAGTATTAAGTGATACATTAGTTGGGATTTTAAGCTACATTTTTTTCTGAGATAAGTTTAGCAATATTGCTACTCTTTGAGCACATTTCATTTAGGTACTATTTTTTTTGTTGCTTCTTTATTATTGTTCCAAAAGAAGAAAGAAAGAAAAGAGAAGAAAAGAAAAAGAAGAAGAAGAAAAAAAGATAAAAAGATAAAAAGAAAGAAAAGAAAAAGGAATAATATTTAGTAGCATTAATAAGTGCGGAGTAGTAGTGTTATTCATTTGTTTATCTCAGAAGTTTATCTTTGTCATCATTTTGTGTACTTGATACTTTATGAATGCTTGTGTTGACCCTTTAACCCTTTTGATCCACCTTAACCTTAACCACATTACAACCCCAAAAAAGGTCCTCATGATCTATTTTTAGCATGTAATCATTGTAGAGAAGAATTGGTGTATTAGCAAGCCTATGATAGTGTAGTTCCTATAAGAAGTTTGAGCAGAACATTAACCCATAAACACTTAAGAGAAATGAGTGAAACTGTAAGGAAAATTCATTTTTCATTTATACTTATCTTAGAGCAATGGTTTCATAAGTTGAGTTTTCTTATGCACGGTAATAAAAAGTAGTCATGATATATGTATTAGCTTGATACTTGAGTTGGCTAAAGTTTATAGGATTGCATGTTTTGATCTTTATGACAATGAAGTGATGGAATTGATTGCTTGCATTTGATTTTTGTTTGAGGACAAGCAAAGGTTTAAGTGTGGGGAAGTTGATATTTAATATGTTTTTTTTCTAAGTGTTTTGCATGTGTTTCTTGTATAATAGGTTGACATTATTGTGTTTTAAGACTTATTTTGTGTGTTTTTGTTTAATATAATCTTAATTATTGTTTTGTTTGTATTTAGTATTAATTTGGAGTAAGTTTTGATTATTTAAATGTTTTTATTTTTATTTTTGTTTATTATTTAATTATTAATTTTGGGTTAAAATTAAATCTTACTAGTGTATTTATATATTGTGTAGGGTTTATTAAAATTGAAATTTAAAGTTGCAAGAAAATAAAAAAGGGAAAAAAAAGAAGAATAAAAGAAGAATGAAGCAAAAGACCAAGCAAAAACCAACCAACCAAGCCTAAACTTGGACTTGCTGGGCTGAAGCCCCCTTGGAAGACTGTGTGCACATGGACATGGGCACTCGAGTGGAGCAACCCACTTGCAATCACTAGATCACCCGCTGGACTAGGAACCTTACCTGCATGCGCATGGACCTAGCCTGGAGAACCTGTTACATGCCTGGAGCTGGCCTGCTTCGCTAGACCCCTTCTTGGCCTCAACTGCTGGACTGAAGCCTGATGGACCCATGCCTGGAGAGTCCACCTGGCTGGACTGGTGAGTGGACCGCAAGCTAGACCCACTCATCTGGACTCCCCGCTTGGATGCCCTACCTGCACGATGGACGGCCTAGATTGCCTTAGACTAACCCGCCTAGGCTGTGCCATCCCCCAACCGCTGGACCTGCCCAAAGTCACCCTGGATTCACCTGCTGCTACCCAGCTACAAATCCAGACAACCCCAATCCACAAGACCAAGACCTAGTAACAGAAAATGAAGAATAGCATAGCCTTAGGAGAATTTCGAGAGAATAAAACAAAGATAGAAATAGCAACCCAGAGTGATAGAGAAGAAAAATCCGCATACAAGGGGAGATGCACAGAAAATGCAGTCTTTGGACAACAAAAAATAAATAGACACATGACAGTAGAGAGAGGCAGTGAGAAACTCGAAAAAGAAGGAAGCAGCAGTAACACACCAGGAGACAAG
The DNA here is from genome assembly GCA_028565735.1 of Pinacopodium congolense. Lineage (NCBI taxonomy): Eukaryota > Viridiplantae > Streptophyta > Magnoliopsida > Malpighiales > Erythroxylaceae > Pinacopodium > Pinacopodium congolense. The sequence goes on along the minus strand of JAOXYD010135334.1, from coordinate 12,692 downwards.
CATAAACGCAGAAATTTAGAAAGAAGCAAGGAGACCACCTCAAAGTCTCTTCTATAAGCCACCAAAACTTCAAGAGTTCTTTCAAGTGCTATATTTTATCTTTAGATTTATTTTATTTTACTTTTATTTTATATTTTGGAAAATATGGATATGATTGAACTTAATTTTATTACAAGTGGCTAAAATATTATTAGGATTTGTTATTTGAATTATCTAGGAACCTTTGGTTATTGATTTAATTTTAGGAATATTTGTGTTGTTTATTGAGCTTAAACCTTACAACAAATCAAGAGAGTGGGTTGGGTAATTTGTGTTAGATGTACAACGAGAGTTGTCATTTAATAGATCTATAGACAAGAAGGTATTGATTTATTAGGAAAAGATTTCAGTAAATTGATATACTGCCTATAGGATAGCTTCATATCTAGTTGAATATTTAGGAAAGGCTTTGCATGTCAATTGATCCCAAAGTTAATCTTAAATTATTTAGCTAGTGACATTTAGTTGTACCCTAAGAGAGGGTAGCTAAAATATTAGAAAATCTTGGGCCAAATATAAATTAGATCAATTAAACCAAAGGGAAACAAATATGGATAACAACAAGTCTTATTCTTGATTCTTGATTTTCTCCGAATTTTAGTTTGCAGTGTTGACAATTGGTTGTGTTGCTTGTTTTTTCTTCCAATTTGTCTGTTTTTTAATTATTTAATTTTTTTAAATTGATTTCTTGAACAAAATGTAAGCCAAATTAATAGGGTGTCTAGATTCAATTCTCATGGGATCGATATCTGTTCTTTACTACAAGTACGACCTTTATACTTGCAGTTTTAAGCGTAAAGCTAGTAGTTTGATTTACAAATCAATAGCTTGCCTCTTTAAATAGGAACTAAATGATGAAAATCCTATAAGGAAATGTCTTTTTAACTATTCTTAAAAATAACTAAATAGGAAAGATTTGACTAGGAAGGATTCCTTTAATTATTTGATACAAATTAGCCTTAATTAACCTTGAATTTGAAATCATTTAAAAAAAATTGAAATCTAATAATAATCAATGAAAGAAAGTTAAAACACGAAATGACCATCTAATCCTACTTTAAGCCTTTTTAAAAGGTAAATATTTAGATTGGGCTTCATTAAAACAAGGATTTGGCTAATCCTTACATATTGGGTTTCAAGCAATGTTTTTCATGTGTTAGGCTCTGCCCATCACTTTGGGCTTAAAGATAATTAATTAATCTTAGTAATGTCTTAGAATATTCCATAATAACCACATTGTCTTGAATGTCTATGCTTAATTCTTGTAAAGCTTCCTTTATGTGGAGTTTTTTTTTTCAATTTTCACCCTTCTAAAGCCCCTGGCCCTAAAGGGTTTAATGGCCATTTCTTCAAACATAATTGGGAAAGTTTTTGAGGGGATCTTATAACAGTTGTCCAAAATTTCTTTAGACATGAGACAGTCTTGAAGGAGATAAATGCAGCCTTTATTGCCCTTGTCCCTAAAACTCCTAACCCCTCTACTACCTCTGATTTTTTTTTCCTTTTTCTTATTGTAACATGATTTACAAAGTGATTGCAAAATTATTGGCTGATAGACTCAAAATCTTCTTACCTTGATTAATTTTAATCAAATAGTCTTTATTTAGGGGAGAAAGATTGGAGAAACTACCACTTTGATAATGGCCATTATAATTGTTCCTTTAAGATTGACCTAAAAAAGACCTACGACTCTATTTAATGGCATTTTGTTGCTCAAGCTCTCAGAACTCTCTTTCCTAGAGACCTTCATTTAATGGATTCTTGACTGTATCTTTACCTCCCCTTTCTATAAAACCAAGTGTGGCGTTAGATAAGGGGACCCACAGTCTATTTATTTGTTTATCATTTTAATGTAAAGTTTCTCCCAAATCTTAAACTTTCATATTTCAATGAATTTCAAATTTTCCTTTGACTAAAAATCTGGTGGCATCAAACGTAGTCATCTCTACTTTGCTAATGACTTATTCCTCTTTCGCAGAGCTAACTCCCCTCTATTTATACCCTCTTCCCAACTTTGACACTCTTTTTCATCTTGTTAGGTTTATCTTTTAACCTCCTTAAAAGTAAAGCTTTTTTAGCCCCGCCTTTTGTCCAATTACTAGGCTTAGTCTCCTACCTCTTTGGCATCTTCGTGGGCTCCCTATCTATTAAACATTTAAGTCTTCCTCTCTTTTCTTCAAACTTGCCAAAGCTGATCGTACCCATCTTTTGCTTAAGACTATAAGTTGTAAATTCTTTCCTTAACTCTATCCATATGTTTTGGTCCTCCCTCTTCTTGTTACCTACCAATGTTGACCAGGAGGTTGGAAGGAAAGTCAAAAACTTTCTATGGACTAATTCCTCTAGTCTTTGCCTCCACTCCAATGTTAAATGGGAGGATGTCTATAAACCCAAAAAGGAGGGAATTCTTGGTATTAAATTCATAAAACTCTCGAATAAAGTCCTCCTTGCTAAGAGAATTTAGATTATTTTCACAAATGCCAAAGTTTAGTGGGTGTAGTGGGTTCATAATATAATACTAAAAGGAAAAAAGGTCCTCTAAATAAACTTTTAATGATTCCTATAATTGGAAGAAAATTGTAAAAACTAGGAACTTCTTCATTAATAAATTCAGGTTCAACATTAGGATTGGGCAATTTGTCTTCCTTTGGTCCAACCCTTGGCACCTTGCTAGCATCATCACCTCAACCTTTTCCCATAAGATTATCTATGACTCTAACCTGGGTGAAAAATCCAAGGTTTCTAGTATTATCCACATCAACAGTTGGAATTGGCATCAGACCAACTCTCCTGAGTTTGTTAAACTAAAAAGTATTCTCATACCTTAACTTCCTCAATCTATGAGAACTGATTGTTTTAAATGGGTAGGTAGATCAAAAGCTTTCTCTAATAATAAAGCATGTCATTTTCTTGCCACTTAACTACTAGCCTCCATTGGGCACACCTGGTCTAATCAACAGTGGCTCTGCCTAGGCACGGGTTTATTCTTTTTCTAGCTCTTAATGGGAAACTTGCTACTAAAGATGGATTATAGTTCGATCAATGCATTAACTTTTGTATCTTTTGCATGGTAGATAGGGAAAGTCATGATCATCTATGCTTTAACTATATATAATCTCTTCAGTTGTGGTTTCCTCTCATGAAGAAGTGATATCGTTTAATTGCCCCCTGGACCTATCCTTCCCACTAGTAATTGTCAAACCATGCTCTAGGGGGTAATTCAGCAAAATCTACCTTAGTCAAAATTGTTTTCTCCTATAGTATTTATGTCCTGTGGAAGGAGAAGAATGACATTATCTTTAAGGATAAGCATACTAGTAGGGCTTCTAATTTCTAACTTATGAGGGAGATCTTTCTCTCAATTCTATAGGAGATTATTTGGCTTTGAGAACAGCCTCATCAAGGGCAATTAGGATTTATGATATTCTAACCTGTTTCTATTTTGTAGGTACCTTTTTGGCCCCTTGTATCCCAATTGCAAGATACTTTCTTCCCTCTTAGCTACCTGTAGGATCATACCACCTTGACCAGATAGGAAACCTTACTTCAGAGAATTTATGCTAGACAAAGAGAAATTAAAAGACCTCCACTACCTATTAAGAGTGAACCTATCCATAAAGGAGAATATTAGCAATTATTAGATATAGCCATTTCAAAAAAGGCTAAATCTAGCCAGTGGCCACCTTAACAATTTGGAAGGTATCCAAGCTTCCCTTGTGCAAGTTGTTAGCCAGCAACATTTCAAATGTGGTAAGATGGGTGTTTAGCCCCATGAGTAGGGTCCCATTCACTTAACTCAAGACCTTAACTCTTATGCCACCATGAAACATAATGATTGCAAGATGGTCATTGCCAATTCTAAGAAAATGATGTAAAACTGCTATCTACAAGACTCTTAAAAGGCCTCTAAGAAGGAAAAAAGTGGAAAAATCAAGTTGGAAGGGGAAGGAGAATCAAAACGAGATTATCTTTCCCCTTGATTTCCCTGGACTAGTTTGGTTTACCCCTTACTCTTCCGAAGGGATGCTTAGCTCCTCATTACTTGTAAGCCTTTATTTTAGCTTTTCCTATTATATTCTGTGTGCTAGCAGGTTTGTGTATAGTCCGTGCTTTGACAACCTATGTGTTATCTTGAGTTCTTCCTGTTGTAGGAGCTCCTGGTCCTTGCCTTATTTTTTTTAATCTTGAGGCAACTTACAACTATTTTTGTCTAGCTGGGTGTTTTTTTGTGTGGATAGCATGGATTTATAGCCTCTCGAAAGTTGTTGATGTATAGTTTTTTTATAATTAATTTAAGTTGTTTTTAAATAAAAAAAGCTTCCTTTATGCTCTTAATTCTTGCTCTTATTATAGAACCTCCAATGCCTTGTAATGGATTGATGGGTGTTGATTCAAGTTGATCTACATTAATGCAGTAGGTGTATCACTTGTAAAAAGGCTAAATAAACCATATAGATTACATAATCCTTTACTTGTGCCTAGTGCACCATGGGTAGATATTTTGGTAGAGTTTGTGTTAGGGCTACCCAAGTCAAAGAAGCATAAAGACTATATATTTATAGTAGTTGATAGGTTTTTTAAGATGGCACAATTTATTCCTTGAAATAAAACTGATGTTGCAACCAATTTCACTGATTTATTATTTAGGAAAGTAGTGCGCTTACATGAATTGCATAGAATTGAGATTTATTCTTAGATAAATTTGGAAATTTTTATATGGCAACTTAAGGACAAAATTACTATTTTCTACTATGAGTGATCCTCAAAATGATGGTCAAACTAAAGTAGTAAATTAGACTTTAATACTTTTTCTTGGAGCTATCATTCAAAGGAATTTAAAGAATTGGAAAGATTGATTATCGTTTGCTAAATTTTCATATAATAAGAGTGTGCAATCATCAATTGACCATTCTCCTTTTGAGATTTTTTATGGTTTTAATTGACTAAATCCTTTAAATTTACTACTTTGACCTATTAATGGCAAAGTGAGTATGGTAGGAAAGAAGAAAGTTGAGATAGTGAAACAATTCCATGAATGTGTACAATAAAAAATAGAGGGGAAAATGATCAATATCAATAGTTCCATTCTCTCTTAAGGAACATTGGGGAATGTACAGCCTACTCTCTAAAAAAAACCCTTATACTTAAAGAATTTTCCAAATGCAGATTTCTCATTTGCCTTAAACACATTTCCAAAGTCATGATCATCATTATATAGATCCTTAATATGTGTAAATCCTAATAATTTAGCATTAAATGTGCTTAACAATGCATGTCTCTTAGATAATACATCTACTACAATGTTTTCCTTTTCTTGTTTATGGAAATGTCTTTGTGATTTATATCCAATTTGCATTCCTTTAACTAAGTTTGTGTTGACCCTTCATGTATTTCAATGATTCATGATTAGTATGGATAACAAACTCTTTCGGTCACAAATAATGCTGCCAAGTTTTTAATGCCCTAACTAATGGAACATTTCCTTTTCATATTTTGAGTAGTTTAAAGCTACCCCACTAAGTTTCTCCCTAAAATATGTAATTAGTTTTCTATCCTACATCAAGATAGTCCTTATTCCAATCCCACTTGCATCATACTCAATTTTGAAAGTGTTGGTCAAGTTAGGTAAAGCTAAGATAAGCATTGTACTAAGTTTCTCTTTTAACAAGTTAAGTGCACTCACTTGCTCATCCCTCTACCTAAATTTTAAACTCTTTTTAACTATATCTCAGTTAATGGTGTAGCAACAGAGCTAAAATCCTTCACAAACTATCTATAGAAACTAGCTAACCCATGAAAACTCCTAACATCACTAATCATCCTAGGAGTCGTTCATTCCTTAATTACTCGTACCTTTTCTTCATCTACTTCTATACCCTTTGCACTCACTACATAACCTAAAAATACAACCTATTTAGTGCTAAAAGAACATTTTTTTCAAATTGACACATAGTTTGTCTAATCTAAGCACATGCACCACTTTATTCAAATGTTCTACATGCTCATAAAGTGATTTGCTATAGACCAAAATATCATCAAAGTAAAAAATCACAAATTTTATAAGCCTCCTAAAAGCATTGGGTGCATTTGTTAAACCAAAAGGAATTACTAACAATTCATGCAGTCTCTATTTAGTTTTAAATGCTATTTTCCATTCATCTCCTTCTTTAATCCTAATTTAATGGTTACCAGATATTGGATCAATTTTTGAAAACAAACATACACCATATAACTCATCAAGCATATCACCTAACTTAATGATAGGGCAATGATACTTTACAGTGATTTTTTTTATAGTGCAATAGTACACATACATAGGCCATGGTCCATCTTTCTTTGGCACTAATAGGACTGGAACTAAACATACACTGAGGTTCTCACATACATAGCTTTTTCTAGCAATTCCTCCACTTGCCTTTGGATTTCTTTGGTCTCCTCCAGGTTTGTTCTATACGCTAGTCGGTTTGGAAATTATGCACCTGGTATATGATCAATTTGATGTTCTATTCTACATCTAGGTGGTAATCCATCAACATATCTTCTTGTAATAGATCATTATAAGCCTACAAAATAGAAACAATCAAACCCAATAAATCATGGTTAGCAAGGTACTCATGTGATAAATAAGCATCTTTGTACGAAAAAAGTAGCATTTAGTGCTAGGCCAAGAATACATCTTTAATATCCCCTACTCTCACAACCTTGCTTGTTCCTTTCCCCTAGTGATTATCTCTCAAAGAAATATTTCCCAATGTGTTTGATGTTTCCTTAGGTGTTTGCATTCATTTCTTATCACCCTTGGCATTTAACCTTACTTGTTCTCTCTTATGATTTTTTTAATAAGTCTTTATAAACTTGCTCTAGTGAAAGAGGAGCAAGAGTGTATTTCACACCATGCACATCGAATGAATAACTATTCTTATAACAATTCTTATACCCATCATAATTGCTTACCGATCAAACTACCATGGGCACCCTAACAATATATGTCCAACTTACATAGGTACCATATTAAACAAAACCTTACCCTTATACCTCCTAATTATGAACTCCACTAATACTTACCTAGATAATTCACCTTTCCCAATTCGTTAAGGTACTACTTAGTGTAAGTTATAGGATGTTTGATAGTTATTAAACCTATTTTTTGAACCAATTTAATACTTGCAACGTTCTAATAGCTTACCCTATCAATTATATGGTTATAAATTTGATCATTGTTAACATATGTTGTATGGAACATATTCTCTATTTTTTGGTTTGCACCATCATCATCTTATCTAATCTGAATGCGTAAGGTCCTTTTAGTTATCAATGATCTCCCCTCTATTGGTTGCTCTATCTGGACCTTGTCTTTACTTTAGTTAATATCTTCTAATTCAGGAATGTTATGATATCCCTTTTCTTTACTTTTAAACACATAATCCTCATTCTAAATTGTCATTACCTACTTGTTTGGGCATTAAGATGCAACGTGATATCTTCCTATATAGTGAAAACACTTGATATCTTTACTCTTTGAATTTGAAGAGGATTAAGCATTGCCTTTCTCCCCTTTTAGGCTTGGGTGTTTAGAGCTTTATCTTCCTTTTTACTCCATAATTTTCTCCAAGATGTATTTCTTGCACTAAAAACATATACACGATTAGTATTCCTCTTTTGAAGTTATCTATCAATTTTCATAGCCATGTGTATAGCATCTTCTAACTCCACATAATGATATAACTCTACTCCATAAGCAAATTTAGTTTTTAGAACACATAAAAATTGAATCATTGTAGCTTCTCAGTCTTCTTCTATGTTTGCCCATTCCATTACCACCTCCATCTCCTTGTTATATTCCTTCACGATTTTATTCCTTTGGGTTAGATTTTATAGTCTTTGGTAAAGCTCTATATAAATTGAGATATATACAAAATTTCTACGCATTATAGTTTTCTTCTCCTCCCAAGGGATAACTGGTGGTTCTTGGTTTCTTCTCCTAGGAATAATCTATTGATCCCATGAAGGAATCATGTAATTTTTGAACTCAAAAGCTGTCAATTTAACTTTCTTCTCATCAGAAAAATTATGACACTCAAATGCTAACTCAACCTTTCGTTCCCACTCTAGATACACATCTAGATCCATCTTCTTAATAAAGGTAGTTATTTTCATTTTAATACTTCTTATATTGTTGTCCACTTTAGCCTCTACTGCCCTCTAATTCCCCTATGTAACTCTGCGTCTAACATTTCTACCTGTTTTTCCTCTATCTCGGCCACCTCTATTCCCTTTATAATTCCCAACTTCTTCAAAGGTTTTAAACCAGTCATCACCATCCTCAAATTTATAATGGGGTTTTTTAGATTCAAGTGTCATCTCCCATAGGTTGGATTGAGAATTAAATCTCAAAGACATTTCTACCAACTTCTCTCTATTGTTCTCCATCTCCCTAAACATCCTCTCAAATGTTGTTTTTTTGTGACTTTAATAAGTCAATCTTCCACTCTTAACCTTTAAACGCCTCTTTATCCTTACTAGAATATGATGAGTTTTTGACATTGGAAATGATTTAAAACCTCTAAGAAAACATTAGTTAGAAAACAATCTCCCCCTCATGTGCTTGCTTGTTAAATCACTTATAACTTACCTTTTAATAACCTTACTCTAGGAGTTCTTTATAGACTAAACTTTTCTTTTAAAAAGAACAACTTCCAATAGGTATCCTTTTAATTACCACTCCTAAGAGCAATTTGATGTAAGGAAAAAACAAAAAAAATGCAATAAGGAGGCCAAAGAAAATGAAGTCAACAAATTGGATTTTTTTTTTAGACTCTAGGAATCCTTGCAACTCTAACAACAGCAAATTGAATGTAATTGACGTTTATAGATAAAAAATGATATAATTGAGGAGTTTAGATTGTAAAAGGTTGCAACTGACGTGTTTTAGATTAAAAAAAAGGATGTAATTGATGTGTTTAGATCATTAAGGATTCAGGTGATGTGTTTAGATCATAAAAGATGTAATTGACATGTTTAGATCATAAAATGATGTAACTCACATGTTTAGATCATAAAAGGATGTAATTGACTTACATAAGAAATAATAAATCATATTTGAATGATTTTGAAAAGGTTTAGGAGTTCTTTTGTGAAGTTCTTCTTTTTTTTCTTGAGTTGACTTGCCAAATCCTTATAGATTACGACTTTGGAAACATGTGGATAACTATCAAAAATTTTAATTAAATATATTTCTTTTCTATCTCTCTTATTTTGTTTTCTTTTTCTCTTCTTTTCTTTTCTTTTCTCTAATATTGGAATTTTTTTATTTCTCCTTTTTCTTTGACTTTTGAATAACAAGAGACTTAAAGAAAACTAAAATCAAGAAATAAGATTTAAAGTGCTAATTGCAAGATTCAATTAGATTCAAAGGATTCAACAAGAGTTCAAATGATCAAGCCAAACTTAATTCTTTAAATTCACACAAGAATTGACCAAGATCAAGAAGATCAAGATTGGATCTATCTAATATAAGAACTAAAAGTAACAAACAGAAAATATACGAAAAATATGGAATAACCAAAACAAAAAGGGAAACTTAATGACTTAAGAAAACAAATTCAAGATTCTAAGAAAGAATCAAGAAAACTGAAGAATTTTAAAGGGACAAAAAAATTGAACAGAAATAAATAAACATGAGTTAATTCAAACCATAGCAATAGAACATGTGTTTGATACTAAAAACTGATAAGCTTTTCACCTTAGATTGAATGAAGCACAAATTATGAATCCAGGATCCTTCAATATTGTGCAAGAATTGAAATAAAAACTTTAAAAAATTTCCTCCATGGCCACAAAATTTAGGAAGGATTAGGGGTAATAAGGAATGAGTTTGATCTTCACAAGCACTTGCTTGAATGAAAACCAAGTCTTTAAAGCACACCACGAAAGGATTTCCTCTAAAGTAATGCAAGAGAACACTTTAATGTGTTTGTTGAATATGGAATCAATATAGTTTTCATACATAACATAAAATAAAGTGTTTTGTACTAACCCTAATGACCTAGCCAAATTCCATAAGGGTAGGAATTGGGTTTAGGTCCATCTTAGTCTAAAAGAACAAAATTCTTAACAAATAAGCTTAAAACAAACTAATTAGGTCAAAAACAAACCTAACACATAAATAGGATTATTTTACGCTAGAATCTACTTATTTAAGTCATAGATAGCATAACTAGAAGTTATAAATAACTAAAATACAAAACCCAAGCAACAAATGAGATATTTTAATTTGTGCAATAAGACCAACCTTATTTAACAAGACCATCACATTGCTTCAATCCTTGAATCATTATTAGAAAGTTAATTGACATGTCTCTAAGTGTTTTAGCTTCTTATCTTGCATATAGATCCACCATCAGATTGTTGAGAGCTTCTTTAGCACATTTTTCCCGTGATCACTTGTTGAGCTTGTTTAAGTGTTTCTCCTTGCTACCTACACTCTCCAACATGTCCCACTTCTTCTACCTTGCTCAAAGCTACTTGTAATGTTTTATCTTCGTCACTTTTTCATGTAGATGTCTTCTTTTCAAGAATATCTTGAAAATTCTAGTGCGTTAAGCTATATCAAATTTTTCACTTTCACTTTCACTTATGGAGGCTTCATCATCACTTTATACTTCCTTTACTACTTTGAAATCCACATATATAAATGGCCTCCTTTTATTGCATCTCCTTAAGTCTCATGTCATATGTCAAGAGAGATCCTATTAGCTTTTCGAGGGTAAGGACATTTAGGTCCTTAACTTTTTAAATGATTGTTACTTTGGCATCCCATATCTTTAACAATGGCCTAAGTTTCTTTCCCATAAGTTTAAAGTTAGAGTAGGTTTTACTTAGATTTTTTAGAGAATTGATGTTAGGGGTCAAATTGATATAGTTTTAATGGTTAATTTGTTGAATTATGACCCCTAATCCAGTGCTTAAGTGTTAAATTAATGTCTTATTATGTTTAATTTGTAGAATGGGGCTTAATGATGAAGATTGGAGCAAAATCATAAAGAAAACCTCTTAGTTCTAACCATTAATGGCCCCCCTAGCAGGGTGCTATTGATTAAAGACTAGGGGACCATTATTGAGTGCTACATTCGACCAAACTTTGATTATTTATGAGAGTTAGAGGTCTGAGATTAAAAGTCCAGAACTCACCTTCTTAAAATTTAAAGCCCATTGGCTAGATTTAAAACATAACCAAACTTGAAACTAAGTTAAATGGAGAAAAGGCATAAGTCTTAACCATAGCTTTATCTTAAATTCGTGAAGGAACTCTAATCTGCCTTTGAATTTATTTTTAAGCTCATTTAATTCATTAATCACTTATCCAGAGCTGGATTCCACAAGTTTATCATTTTTAATAATTTTATAATTCAAAATTTCAAAGGTTTGAATTATAACTAGGATAGTTTATTAATTTTATCCTTTTGTCTTTTAATCAATTAATTTAAAATTTCCTAGATAATTGTAATCTAATTAATCTCGTAATTAACTTAAGAATTCCATACATTTTCCCCTATGGTTTTGACACTTAGATTCTGAAAATTACTCCACTTTATTACTTGTTCGATAGGTGTACTTGTCTTTCGTCACGTTGGTTTTCGCTTAATATCATTTTGGTTTTCAAAGTAAAATCAGCTTAAAAAACTCCAATTTTTAATCTATTCAACCAACGAATAACACTAAGATAGCAAAAATAAAAACCGAGATCAGTTCGTTCACATAATATGAAAATAAAAATCTATACGAGACATGGAAATGGTTTAGAGAGATACTTGCAAAGTGTCCAATTCATGGATTTAATACGTGGCAGCAAGTTGATATCTTTTACACTTGATTGAAACCTTCAACTCGTATCACCATTGATATTATATTTGGAGGTAATCTAATACATAAGACTGTGACCGAAGCCTACAATATGATTGAAGATATGGCTACGAATAGTTTTCAGTATAATTCAGAACATCATCCAAAGAAACCATATAGTGTTCATGCAATCAATGATATAATAAATCTTGCAGCTCAATTGGAAGTACTGAACAAGGAGCTTGAAAGTTTGATAATTGGTGCTAGTAGTAGTAGTTCTTATAAGTTGGAATATGAAAGTTGTGGTAGTGCTTCCCATTCATCATTAGAGTGTCAAGAAAGAAGTCATTTTGCATGAGAACCAAAGCAAGCATAAATTGTTAGCAATTTCAATAGGCAAAGAGGAAACCCTTTTTCAAACACTTATAATCCTAGTTAGAGGAACCATCCTAATTTTTCATCAAGTAACAATCAAAACTACCTGCAACCACCTCAACAAATTCAAGCTAATCCTCAAAGAGCACCTCCACTTGGCTTTAGAGCCACCCAACCTTAAAGAGAAGAACTTAACTTTGAAGAGACACTTCTTAAGTATATCCAATCCAATGAGTCTAGAATAAAAAATCATATAACGTCAATCAAGAATTTGAAGACTCAAGTTGGATAGGTTGCTCAACTCTTACAAAAAAGGTTAGCTTGTAAACTTCCTAACACAATTAAAGTCAATCCTAAAGAGCATACAAAAACAATTACTTTAAAAAATGGAAAGGAGATTGAGAGTGAAAGGAAGAAGGAAGAAGAGAAAGGAAAGC